>JBBPBX010009865.1:24700-59143 GCA_038048925.1 Garcialebias charrua
AGGTTGGACCCCTTTCCTTCACAACCTCACAGAGTAGCAGCTCCTCATGACCCACCTCCTTGCCGGCTCCACCGAACCTCAGCGTGCCACTTCACTGAAAGAGACGAGTTCTCACCCATGTGTTTCCCTTCATGGGGGGGGGACGTCGCTTCTTTCGCTGGGGGAGAGGACGCAGCAAGCCCCTGCACACCTGTTGTCAGGGGAAGGAACCCGGCAGCCACAGCAATCTTTAGGAGAGAATGATCACTGTGGAGGACATCGGCCCTCATGCACGAACCATTCGTACGCACAGATTTGTTCTTACACTGTGCGTACGAGTGATTTAGGATCATTTGTGGCATTCAACAATGTTTTCGTATCCTACGATTTTCTTCAGATACGAACAAAATTTACGAGCGGTCCGGACCTGTCGTATAATTTAGGAGCGTCAGTCTGCTGTCATCCAGACGGATCTTCTGCACGAATAACTTCATATTTCGTTATTTAGAAAATATTTTGGGTTTAAAAAAATCACGCACCATAATTATTCTTGACAATAGGTTATTCTGTTTGAATTAGAATTATAATTTTAAGTTTAATTTGTCTGGTGTGTCGCGCAGGCCGTGCGCTCCCCTTGGTCATCAAAGCCGCTCCTCATATTAACACCCAGGTACATAAAATCCCCACACCGCCGCAGAACAAGTACGAATTAAGACTGATCTTGTGCCAAACACCATCGGAGCAATTGATTATTATATCTGATTCGAAATATAACCTGCAGAATGTGGTTGCGCCCTGACCAGGAGGTGCGCGATGAGCAGGAGGTGCGCGCATCATTTGTGCTGCAAAACATGTTGGCACGCATCTTGCAGCGTGGCATTTATTGTCCATCCATCTCCTGACCACCTCCTGTCATGTTGGCACGCGTCTTGACCACCTCCTTGCGCAGCAAGACGCGTGCCAACATGACAGGAGGTGGTCCACCTCCTGTCATGTTGGCACGCGTCTTGACCACCTCCTTGCGCAGCAAGACGCGTGCCAACATGACAGGAGGTGGTCAATCCTTGACCACCTCCTGTCATGTTGGCACGCGTCTTGACCACCTCCTTGCGCAGCAAGACGCGTGCCAACATGACAGGAGGTGGTCAAGGATTGACCACCTCCTGTCATGTTGGCACGCGTCTTGACCACCTCCTTGCGCAGCAAGACGCGTGCCAACATGACAGGAGGTGGTCAATCCTTGACCACCTCCTGTCATGTTGGCACGCGTCTTGACCACCTCCTTGCGCAGCAAGACGCGTGCCAACATGACAGGAGGTGGTCAAGGATTGACCACCTCCTGTGTCATGTTGGCACGCGTCTTGACCACCTCCTTGCGCAGCAAGACGCGTGCCAACATGACAGGAGGTGGTCAAGGATTGACCACCTCCTGTCATGTTGGCACGCGTCTTGACCACCTCCTTGCGCAGCAAGACGCGTGCCAACATGACAGGAGGTGGTCAATCCTTGACCACCTCCTGTCATGTTGGCACGCGTCTTGACCACCTCCTTGCGCAGCAAGACGCGTGCCAACATGACAGGAGGTGGTCAATCCTTGACCACCTCCTGACCACCTCCTGTCCGTGCTGCGGCGAGATGTTTGTTTGAAGCCATTTTCAGATCAAACCATTTATTCTTGATTTCTGATACTGTACGACCCACGGGAGACAAAACATATGCACTACAATATTAATATGATGTTAACTGTAGTTTCGAGACATTTTAAAATGCTTCTGTTGAAAAACACATCCGACACTTGCGGGGGGGGTGGGGGGCAGCGGTGCGCCACGGCTCTTCTGAATAAGTGAAACTACACAGTTGTTTACACTAACATTAAAAATATTTGACCATCCGACACCTGCGGGGGGGGGGGGTAGCCACAGCGCGACTGAGAGCAGATCTCCGAACGCGTGAAGTTCCTCCTTTTACTTCATGAGTTTGAATGAATGGACACTTCCTGCTGTCTGACAGCAGGAAGCTGTGGCCTTATATGGTGTTTTGAGGGGTGGGAATTATGTAAATAACCTTCACGCGTGCACGCGCAGCTGTTTAGGACAGGTGGGATTCATTAAATATACGCACTGCATTTACACACGTTTCCTCATGATAGAAGACTTTGTTGGATCTGACGTGGCATGTTCGTACGAACGCTTCGTACGAACAAAAGTAGGAGAAATTTAGGATAAAAATACGAACATTTTCGTGCATGAGGGCCATCGTCTCCAGGTACGCCGGGGCTGACAGCGATGACGGCTCGCTGGAGACGTGAGAGGAGTTCAAGCAGGCGTGGAGGGAGAGGCGCGTGCTGCTACGTTCACTGCTGCTGGCTCCTGCGCAGCCTGGTGCACCTTCCAGCTCACCATCAGCTAATCTCTCATCATCATCATCAGCTGCACACGGTCCGGGTCCCACACCAGCTGCTCCTACCAGGCTGTCCCCATCAGTAGCATCTGCACTGGACCCGTTGGTATCCAAACCAGCTCTGGACCCACTGGACTACTCCTCAGCATCTCCCTCATGGGGTTTCGCCCCAGCTTCACCCACATTGGGTTTCACCCTAGCTTCACCCACACAGGGTTTTGCCCCAGCAGCACACTCACTGGGTCTCGCCCCAGCACCTGACTCACTGGGTTTTGCCCCAGCACCTGATCTGGTCCACACACCAGTAATATACTCGCTAGTTCATGCACCAGCCAAACAAAGACTGATCCCTCCTGTTCCAGCTCCAAGATTGTTTCTTCCTGTTCCAGTTCCAAGACTGGTCCTCCTGTTCCTGCTCAAAGACTGGTTCCTCCTGTTCCAACTCCAAGACTGGTTTCTCCTGTTCCAGCTCCAAGACTGGTTCCTCCTGTTCCAGCTCCAAGACTGGTCCCCGTGCCAGCGCCCAGACTGGCCCCCATGCCAGCGCCAAGACTGGATCTTCGTTCTGCCGCAGAAGATCCAGAACCTGCCGTAGAAGATCCAGAACCTGCCACAGAAGATCTAGAACCTGCCACAGAAGATCCAGAACCTACTGCAGAAGATGCAGACCACGACTCAACGGCTGTTGCAGAGACCGACTCATGGGCTACTGCATAGACCGACTCATCGACGGCTGCAGAGACAGACTCATCGTCGTCAGAGACCGACTCGTCGGCTGCAGACTTCTCGGCTGACTCCTCGGATGCTGCAGACTTGTCGGCTGACTCCTCGGCTGCTGCAGACTCATCGGCTGACTCTTCGGCTGCTGCAGACTCGTCGGCTGACTCCTCGCTCTTCGCTCTCAACGGAGGTCCTCGTCTCGCCGGGGTTTTTTCACTTCAACGGAGGTCCTCGTCTCGCTGGGGGTCTTCACTTCAATGGAGGTCCTCGTCTCGTTGTGTGTCTTCACTTCAACGGAGGTCCTCGTCTCTTCAGAGGTCCTCGCCCCTTTGAAGGTCCTCGTTTTCACCGGGGGTCTTCGCTCCTCTGGCCACAAAGGGACGGTCTCATGGCCGCCCACCGGAGCCCTGGTCCAGGGGTGGATGGCATCCTGGCCGCCCGCCTGTCCTCTGGCCTGTCGACGGACGGTCGCCAGGTCACCCCCGATCTTCAGCCCTGCTGTGGATGGTCTCCTGACCATCCACCTTGACTCGGGGGTGTCTTTGGGGTTCTGTGTTTCCCTTTTGTGTCTAGTTTATGTTACCCTACCTTTGTCTTGTTCTTCCCATCCTCCCTCCCAAGTGGATGGTGCTCTCCTTGGGATTTCGGGGGCCATCCCTTGAGGGGGGGGGGTACTGTAGGGTTTCTGGGTCTGGTCTTGCATGTGGTGTTTTCCCTCATGTGTACCAGCCCCTCCTCATCCTATGAATCAGCACTGTGTCTAATCCTAATCACCACAGGTGTCTGTCATTTCACTTTGTCAGTGTCTGTATATATTCAGCCCCTTGGTATCTTGTCAGTTGTCTCTGGATTGTCATGTCTAAGGCTACATGCTTGTCATCCCTCTATGTCTCCTCCATGTTAAAGTAAGTGTTGCTGCACTGACAGCTTTTTGTTTTGTTTATTATTTAAATAAACATGTTACTTATTTTACTGGAGCCTCCTTGTCATCCTTCCTATGGGTTCAACTCGACTCAGAGACACGATCATGTCAGGAAGCTATTCAAAGAAAGCGGTTAGCCAAGAAGAAATATGGCAGTGAGAGGACTGAAGAAAGGAGACAGGAATTTAAGGAGATGCAATGTAGAGCAAAGAGGGAGGTAGAAAAGGCAAAGCAGAAGGCATATGATGAGTTGTATGAGAGGCTGGACACTAAAGAGGGTGAGAAGGACTTGTTCCGATTGGTGAATCAGGCTGGAAAGGATGTGCAGCAGGTCAGGCTTGTTAAAGATAGGAATGGTAATGTTCTAACAAGTGATGAGAGTGTGATGGGAAGATGGAAGGAGTACTTTAAAGCTCCCCTGACATGATCTTTCAACTTTCCAAAAAATGGCACAACATATATAAATATTAAGATTGACCTCTGACCGTTTTTGCTAAAATAATGTTAAATGAATGAAAATTCCTCCCAAAAACAGTTTAAAATTAGCGCCATTTTTTTAACACGATAAATAGGGATTTCGCCGTCGCAGGATGATGACGTCATAACAAGAGACGTGTCTACTGCGCAGCTTGAAAACAATGGAGGAGCTACAAACTCGATCCGTCCAATTTAGCCATTTAAAAGTTAATATTTTAGCGGATTGTCTGCAGAGAAGCCAAAGTTATTTCCAGTAAACAGCAGGTTATAATTTTTTTTCAGCTCCTGCTGGTCTTTGGAGACTTTTCACTTCATGAGGTGAGCTGCTGTGTGGAGTTACATGAGCTGCATGTGGACGAGGCAGAAGTAATTCTACAACATGTACATCGTCTCCAGCCTCCACAGCACTGAAATGGTAATATATTAGTTAATGTTTCTAATAATTATTCAACATTAATTTATAGTTTAAAAAATTAGTCCCTTTTAAAATATCTGTTAAATATATTATTCTTTTATTTTATTTTGTTTGTGTTTTCAGGTTTCCAGGTCTCCAGTCCATCACCTGAGGCTCTTCCTGAACCACTAGTACAACCCAGACTTTCACATCACAGCAGGTAAGATTGCATCAACAAAAAGAATAGTACTCAACAATATTCTTTGATGTAAATCTGTTGATTTTCTGTGGTTCTGATGAGGGAAGTGACAAAGTGGATGCAGCATTCAGCCCATAATGGACCCAGATGTCCCCTGCGTCCAGACCTACAACACCTGGACATCCATGAGCGTTGTGGAGCGAGGAGGTGGTGGAGTCTGAAGAAGTACAAGCAGCAGGATGAGGAGAAACTAGACCGATGTCCCCTGCGTCCAGACCTACAACACCTGGACAGGAGGGTGGACGAGGAGGTGTTGGAGTCATTTTTACAGAGCTGATGAAGTCAAACACCACTTGCTGATATGTTTTAAACTCAATTTTTTTTGATAATCTGTTCATATTAATGTTTCCCCAGAGGTTTTCATTTATTTGATAATATGGGATGGTTTTATTTTAATAAAATGTTTCTTTCAACATTCACCAATTTTGTTTTTACTAAAGTATGAGCTGTGAGTTGTAGATGCACGAATGAAATTAAAACAGATACACAAATATTCTCACAAAGAATAACTCAACACTAACAGATAATATAGTGTACTACCGTAACTTTATTTACACATAACTACAGAAACACTTGGTTCATTGTTATCCTTTTTTTTCAAACAATATGTTCATTTGAACAGTCAGAAAAAATATTAAATTCATTGATTCATTTTCATCTCAATGCTCTGGCCAGTTGTAGTATTTCTGCATATTTTAATGTCTTGATGCACAAACGTAGCTTTCTGCAGCATCAGTCCTGATGTTCTACAGATCCTGAAGATGTCTCCATCTGTTGTTGAACAATATCAAGGTTTGTTCTCCACCTCGGTCCACTCTTCAGGTGAAGACATTTCTGTGAATCCTCGCTCCTCCACGCTCATGGATGTCCAGGTGTTGTAGGTCTGGACGCAGGGGACATCTGGGTCCATTATGGGCTGAATGCTGCATCCACTTTGTCACTTCCCTCATCAGAACCACAGAAAATCAACAGATTTACATCAAAGAATATTGTTGAGTACTATTCTTTTCGTTGATGCAATCTTACCTGCTGTGATGTGAAAGTCTGGGTTGTACTAGTGGTTCAGGAAGAGCCTCAGGTGATGGACTGGAGACCTGGAAACCTGAAAACACAAACAAAATAAAATAAAAGAATAATATATTTAACAGATATTTTAAAAGGGACTAATTTTTTAAACTATAAATTAATGTTGAATAATTATTAGAAACATTAACTAATATATTACCATTTCAGTGCTGTGGAGGCTGGAGACGATGTACATGTTGTAGAATTACTTCTGCCTCGTCCACATGCAGCTCATGTAACTCCACACAGCAGCTCACCTCATGAAGTGAAAAGTCTCCAAAGACCAGCAGGAGCTGAAAAAAAATTATAACCTGCTGTTTACTGGAAATAACTTTGGCTTCTCTGCAGACAATCCGCTAAAATATTAACTTTTAAATGGCTAAATTGGACGGATCGAGTTTGTAGCTCCTCCATTGTTTTCAAGCTGCGCAGTAGACACGTCTCTTGTTATGACGTCATCATCCTGCGACGGCGAAATCCCTATTTATCGTGTTAAAAAAATGGCGCTAATTTTAAACTGTTTTTGGGAGGAATTTTCATTCATTTAACATTATTTTAGCAAAAACGGTCAGAGGTCAATCTTAATATTTATATATGTTGTGCCATTTTTTGGAAAGTTGAAAGATCATGTCAGGGGAGCTTTAAGGAGTTAATGTATGAAGAGAATGAAAGAGAAAGAAGAGTAGAGGTCATAGAAACTGTGGACTAGGAAGTGGGAAAGATTAGTGAGGGTGAAGTCCGGAAAGCTTTGAAATGTAGGACCTGATGACATACCAGTGGAGGCTTAGAAATGTCTTGGAGAGATGGCAGTGAGATTTTTGACTCATATATTCAATGGCATATTTGAGGATGAGAAAACACCTGAGGAACGGAGAAGTGTGCTGGTGCCAATTTTTAAGTATGTTAAATGTTAAATGGACTGTACTTATAGAGTGCCTTTCTATCTGATCAAGATACTCAAAGCACTTTACACTACAATCTGGGCCCTCATTTATCCGTTCACACAGCGCTCTACTAGATATCTACAAAGCTAACTGAACAAATCACTCTAAAGAGACTAATCAGTGCTTTATTACATTCATACACAGATGGGACACACATCTAAGGCAATGAGGGGTTCAGTGTCTTGCCTAAGGATACCTTGGCATGTGACTGCTGGTGGATTCGAATCCCTAACTCTTGCATTGGAGGACGACAGCTCTAACCACTCAGCCACAGCTGCCCAGAACAAGGGTGATGTACAGAGTTGTAACAACTACAGGGGAATTAAGTTGATGAGTCACATGATGGAGATCTGGGAGAGACTTGTGGAAGCAAGACTTAGATGAGAGGCTTAATGCCAAGAAAGAGCACCACAGATGCCATCTTTGCTTTGAAGATGTTGAACGAGAAGTACAGAGAGGGTCAGAAAGAACTCCATTGTGTCTTTGTGAATTTAGAAAAAGCATATGAGAGGGTGCAGATTTAGGAGGTGTGGTATTGCATGAGGAAATCTGGAGTGACAGAAATGTATGTTAAACTGGTACAGGACATGTACGAGGACAGCAGGACAGTGGTGAGATGTGCTGTAGGAGTGACAGTGACAAAATTTGAGAGAGTCAGTCAGAGAGTCAGAGAGTCTTTATTGTCATTTGCACCGCATGTGGTACATGTGATGAAAACGAGATTATGTACACGGGGTCCCAGTTACATCCAACAACAAATGCAAGAGAAAAACAGTAATAACATCTAGAATTAACTAAGAAAAACATCAACTAGTAATACACTAAGCCCTAATGTAGTGGAAAAACATCATTATAAACAGCAGCACGAACATGAGTCTGTATGAGCAGATGGTCACAGATGAACACAGCAACAAGAAAACAGATCAGCATCAGCATGATGTGATATTTTGCAGTGATTATTCTTATTATTTATTTATTCATGAGTCTAACAGCCTCAGGGTAGAAGCTGTTCCTCAGTCTAGTGGTTCTACATTTGATGCTCCTCAACCTCCGTCCTGAGGGGAGTGGGGCAAAGAGTGTGTGTGCTGGGTGAGTGAGGTCTTTCATGATGCAGGTGGCTCTTTTCCTGCATCTGGAGGTGTAAATGTCTGTGATGGTGGGGAGACTGACTCCAACATCTTCTGTGCAGCCTTCACCACTCTCTGTAGAGCTTTTCTTTCTGCAGCTGTGCAGCCTCCATGCCACACATTGATGCTGGAGCACAGGATGCTCTCCACTGCACACCTGTAGAAGGAGGTGAGGACTGGGCTGCTCAGACCAGCTCGTTTTTATTGTTGTTGTGTTAACTTTTTATGTTTTAGTGGCACTAGATGCATTTTACTCTTTTATTTTATTTTTATGTTTTAACTGTAAAGCACTTTGGTCAGCTTTGGTGTTTTTATGTGCTAAATAAATAAAATTGACATTGACATTGACAGATAGCTTCAAGGTGGAGGTGGGAGTACATCAAGGACTGGCTCTGAGCCCCTTCTTGTTTGCTCTAGTGATGGACCGACTAACAGATAAGGTCAAGCAGGAATACCCGTGGATTATGATGTTTGCAGATGACATTGTGATCAGTGGTGAGAACAGGGAACAAGTGGAAGAGAACTTGGAGAGGTGGAGGTATTCACTTGAAAGAATAGGAATGAAAGTCAGTCGTAGTAAGACAGAGTACATGTGTGTGAATGAGAGGGAGGAGGTGGAACAGTGAGGCTACAAGGAGAAGTGGTCACAAAGATGAAGGACTTCAAGGTCTTGGAGTCCACTGTCCAGGAAAATGAGGAATGTTGTAAGATGGATAAGATCAGGAATGAGATCATCAGAGGTACAGCACAGGTTGGACAACTGGGATATAAAGTTAGGGAGGCTAGACAGAGATGGTTTGGACATGTCCAGAGGAGGGACAGTGGTTTGGACATGTCCAGAGGAGGGACAGTGGTTTGGACATGTCCAGAGGAGGAACAGTGGTTTGGACATGTCCAGAGGAGGGACAGTGGTTTGGACATGTCCAGAGGAGGGTAAGTGGGTACATTGGTTTTTGATGTTGGGCATGCAACATGGCAGGAAGAATGCATACCTTTACATAATTATATTTTTGTTACCACTGTTTTAAAAGTTATTTTTTATTTTGGAAAAAAAAAAGGACAGGTTAACAACAAGTTATATTCCTTGTGCGTGTTTTTCTTTTCTCTGAAATGAAGATGTGTCAGAATTAAACTACTTCCTGACATCAAAGATTTAATGCTCAGATAACTTTTTCCTGCCCATATAATTAGATTTTTTTTCTTGGAAAACACCAGAGCTTAAAGTAAAAAGCAATGTGTTGAACTGTCAGTGGTGAATACAACACTTTCCTCTGAACAAATTCATACAGAACATTTCTAGTGTTATCATGTAAAGAAATGGTAAATATCAACCTTTTTTAGGATACATTGCTTCATATGACAATATGCTGGTGAAGATTCTCAGTCGTCCAGGACATGATAAAATCAAAAAAGGCGTTCAATACAGGATCAACTGGACTTTATTTGTAGCAGAAAACGTTTCGACTTCTGTCCAGAAGTCTTTTTCAATTCTGAATTGAAACTTCAGAATTGAAAAAGACTTCTGGACAGAAGTCGAAACGTTTTCTGCAACAAATAAAGTCCAGTTGATCCTGTATTGAACGCTTTTTTTGATTTCATATGACAATATGTTTGCATATCGTTGCAAAGAAGGGCATTTCTGGTACAAAAGGTTGATTGACTTGTCAAAAACAACAAATGACTGTGACTGAGACAAAAGTTATTTACTGATCAACTTTTAGAGGACACAACCAATTGTAACTAACCACAAAACATGTGATGTGAACATCACTTTTGCAGTTTTAGTTTTAAAACATATAATTATAACATAATTTTCAGGAACATTCATTATGACTCAAAGTTTTCGTCTGAATCTTGTGGGGTCGGTAGCGCCAGTAAACTGTGATAAAGTTGGCTTTTTACAGAAGAATGTGTCTGGGCTTCAAATTTCAAAAAGCTGCGCTCGTCCTGCAGAGAGGACAAGTTTTTACTTTTTTATCCTCACATGAAGACTTGTTGATCCTTTTACAAACATGAAGCACGCAGAAGAGTGGATCCACGTCCACAACTCTAAAATGTTTAGTTTCTTGTTCAGGACACCGTGATATTAAATTATTATGTTGATTATAATAACAAAACTTCAGCACATGCTTCAGTAGGAATGCAGTGGCTCAGTGGTATGTCTGGGAAAGTTACGGGTTAATTTAAGACTGGAAGCAAAACCTGTTGCCCATTAGAAGCAGGGAGCTCCACATGTGTGCTGGGGGGCAGAACCAACTGCACCCAGACAGTCCGGCTCAGTGTGTGTGCAGTCACAGGCAGAAGGGAGGATGTCCAAACAGGACCCACGGGACTGAGGGGCTTCCAAGCGTGGTCTCATTTTGTTGCATCATGGGAATCATTCCTGCAAGTTTTCTACTCTTAGCCATCTCTGGACTCATCACAGGGAGCGGGTGTGAGGTTTGCAGGGGCCCGAGCTGCTACCCCACCCAGAACTGGAGCAGAGTGTGTGTCGGAGCGCACTGCCAGGGGCGCACGGACACGTCCGCACCCCGGCGGCAGCACGCACACTCCAGGACCGGAGCAGTGTATCCGAGTTACGAGCAGGATGCTCGTTTGAGTCAGCGCCCAGCTCAGAGCAGGCCCGTAGCCCCATACACCATCACACACCCCCACCATGGGGGCTTCATGCAGCCCCAGCAGCAGGCGGGTTCTGATGGAACCAGGAGGACAAACGCCAGGACCATCACAGCCGAGGTGTTTCACCCGGGATGTGCCGGTGGCACGTGTCCATCCACGCTGTCTCAGCGGCCCACGAGTGATGAGAGCGCAGCGCGTGAATGCAAAGGCATCGGATGCAAACTGATGCGCCAGAAGCAGAAGCCATGCGTCGGAGAAGACTGCAGCATGCATGTGGGGGACGAAGCCAGGGGGGGGTCCTCTCCTGTTCTCGTGACGGACAGGGCTGCGCAGTATCTGGATGAGTTCCCGGACTTTGGGTCAGAGCGGGGAGCATGGATCCAGCTGGCCTGTGACATAAAGCCAGGTCAGTCACACCACCGAGTGTCTGAAAAGAACTCATGTGAAAATCATCTGAGTTCCAGTGTTCTCTTTACCACAGGGTCCAACGAGGTTCCCTCAGAGGACGCACTGGTCCTGCAGCTGCAGCTCTCCAAAGGCCAGGAGAGGCTGGTGGAGGCCCTCAGGGGCCAACAGGACCAGATCAAAGAGCTGCAGAGTGTCCTCAGGGAGCAGCAGGGGGCGCTGCTGAGCCAGCAGAGTGGAATACTGGAGCAGCAGAAGAGGGTGTTTGAGCAGATGGAGCAAGTAAGGCTGAGGAATGAGGAGAATGTTGATGGCTTATCAGGAAGTTCAAAACTTCTTCATGATTACTCCTTCCAGTGGAAGGTCAGAGGAAGATAATGTTCTTTGCCTTCCTACAGCTTGGGTTAAAAGGATTTATACACATCTGCACATTTGTGCGTATGCACATAATATTTGTTAATGGTTCCTGGTACCAAAGACAAAGGTAGCATTAAAGTTAACACACACTGCAAGATATGTCTGTGGCATCCATCTTGAATTAAACTGTGTCAGAATTAAGGTGGACAGGATCCGTTCTTCTCTTCAATTAACTGTCGTTTGGATAGTCACTGTGAGAGTTCAATTTGTTGTTTCAGGTAAAAACCCAGTATAATTTTTTGATGGACAGCATCAAACAGGCATCTTTCCAGAACCTTCAGGAGGAGCTGGACAGTCACATGGACACCATGACTGGGCAGACCAGAAGCCACCAAACCCAACAGGCTCTGTCTTTAAACAAAGTGGACATGGAAGCCAGCGTGATGGAGGTGAGTGTCAGCTTTCTGAAGAAGATGCTGTATTACATGCTTGACACCTGCTCAGGTAATACCTTCCTGCACATCTGATGTCATCAGGTGGGACAACCCCAGCTGGCCTGTGGACGCTGTGGATCTGAGGAGTACTGCAGCTACGGAAGCGAGCATCCTCACTGTGAAAAGTGCACAGTTTGTCCCCCTGGTTTCTTCCTGGTGGCCCAATGTTCATCCCACGCAGACCGGGTCTGTCAGGTTAGCATCATGCTTTTAAAGAACGGCAACAACTTGACATTTTTGGTATTCCTAATAAATTCAGTCAAAGTCAAATGAAACTTTTAATTTTCTAAAGATGTTTTAATTTTTATCTGAAGAGTTAACGACCCTCAAAAAGGAAGGGAGAGGGAGAGATTTGCATGTCAGTTCAACTCAGTGAAAAACCCCAACTCACTACAGTTCTAAAGCTTGGAATTCTGCATTCTTCTGTTTGAATCCAGATAGCTTCTTGAATGAGAAACAAAAGAGAAAGAATCAGTCACATTTTTGCTGTCAAAATATGATTTTTTTCTGACAATTCTAAAACGTGTTTGACTTTTACGAGAAGTGGCTCATTTAATATCTTACCTCTCCATCAATCTGTTTTTAACGTTCAGCTCAGTCTTATAAATAGCACCTTCTCTCACAGAGCTGAATTCATAGAGCTGAATACAGCATCTCAGACTGAGGAAGGCTTTTGGACGAAAGACGAAACGTTTCTACAAATTTTTTTTTTGCTTTGTTTTGTTTTGGTTTTTGAATGTCCAGAGGACCAGACTTAGCATTTTTAGATAAATTCAATTCAGTTTATTTTAGGGGTTTAACGAGTACATAATTTTTAAACTCAAAATTAACATAATAAAGCTCGAGTAGAACTCGAGTAGTTGATGTCATAGGTTCAAGATGCAAAAAAAATTAAATAAATAAAAACGCAAAAAAAAGTCATTTACAAAAAAAAGACCAACAAAACATTGGGAGCATTATGCTCCTACCATTTATCATACTGCAGATAAGTCACAGGAAAACCAAAACGATTAGTTATTATTAAGCTGCAAAAGTGAAATATGTGCGGCACGTATAAAACAAATCTAAATACATTGGGACGGACGACCACCCCGCACCACCACCTGCGGTGGTACGCATTAGGTTTACTTTTAGAGATTAATATGTTTATAGTTTTTTTTATAGGTTTAGAGATAAATATTTTTTGCTTTTTGTTTATGAAACGAGGTTAGAAGAAGCTGGTTCTGGTTTGGTTGATTAGAGCTGGTGTCACACCATATTCGGTGACCTGCAACAGTGCATGCAACACCGCCCCCTACGGTCACAATATACAGTGATCACAGAATATGGTATAACACTGGTTCGCAACACGCTCCAACAGGAAGTTGATTCATTTTCAAAAAACATTCAATACAAAAAAAGCTGGACTTTATTTGTAACAGAAGGTGTTTTGCGCTTCATCTGAGGAGCTTTCTCAAATCAAAATGCAGAGAGTGTGGGGATCAGGTTTTAAAGGCTGAGATAAGATACGCACATACTTATGTAGATTGACAAATCACACCTCACACCTTAACAGTAGGAGTTTCTTAAGGTCTTTGTTAGTCTAATTCACCGATGAGGCTCCTCTGAAGTGTCCTTGGGCAAGACATTGAACCCCTCATTGCCTCTGATGTGTGTCAGAGAGATGCTAAGAGGATTCCAAAAATATTTTTAATTTATTACAAAAAGTCAAAAAAATGGGGAATTGGGCCCAAAACTGAGGTCAACATCATAAACTACAGCTCAGGTTGTAGCACAAACAATTCAAGCACAGAACTGACCTAACAAACAAGACATAAGGGGAACTTAAATACTGTAGTGGCTGATCAGACCACTGCTGACACACATGGGGTAATTAAACATACAAGAACTTAAACAAATACTGGTCAATACAATGCTAAATCTTTAAATTAAATAAATACTATTAGAACTAAACTGCCAAAGGAAGAAACATTAAAGAGATGGTAAAATTAAAGTAAAGAGAACCAAATTTCTCCTTCCCCTGGCAAACAAAGGAATAACCTACTGAAGAGGTTTGCCAGCCATATAAGGACATCAATTAGCTGGAGCTCTTCTGAGTGACTCCAGCAGCATGTCCAAAGGAAACTGGTAACCATTCAGTCTCACAAACTGTGGTCTGTTTGTCAGGTAGTCTTTGATCCAGGTGATTATTGAGGCCTCCACCTGTGTCTTCTGGAGTTTCTGACAAAGCAGATCAGACTGGATTTTGTTAAATGCACTGGAGAAATCAAAGAACATGACTCTCACAGTGCTGTCTGCCTTTTCTAGATGACAGTGAGTTTGCTGAAGCAGGTGTGCGATGGCATCTGCAACTCCAAATCCATGCCGATAAGCAAACTGCAGTGTGTCCTGATATGTGCTTGTTTGTTTAGTCAGGTGGGCCAACAGAAGTTTCTCTAGGACCTTCATGATGTGGGATGTCAGGGAAACAGGTCTATAGTCATTGAGGACTGATGGGTGAGTTTTCTTTGGTACCGGCACAAGGTAGGAGGTTTTCCACAGTCAGGCTAAGGTTGAAGAGATGCTACAGAACCCCATAGAGCTGCTGTGCACAGACCTTCAGGACTCTGGGACTGACACCATCTGGACCTGTAGCTTTATTCTGGTTCAGTCTCTCCAGCTGCTTCCTCACCTGAATTTTGGAGATGCAGAGGGGGGAGACAAAGGAGATATCAGCATCTGGACATCCATCCATCCATCCATCCATCCATTTTCGTCCGCTTATCCGGGGTCGGGTCGCGGGGGTAGCAGCCTAAGTAGGGAGGCCCAGACTTCCCTCTCCCCAGCCACTTGGAGCAGCTCCTCTGGGGGAATCCCAAGGCGTTCCCAGGCCAGCCGAGAAACATAGTCCCTCCAGCGTGTCCTGGGTCTTCCTCTGGGTCTCCTCCCGGTGGGACATGCCCGGAACACCTCACCAGGGAGGCGTCCAGGAGGCATCCTAACCAGATGCCCGAGCCACCTCAACTGGCTCCTCTCGATGTGGAGAAGCAGCGGCTCTACTCCGAGTCCCTCCCGGATGACTGAGCTTCTCACCCTATCTCTAAGGGAGAGTCCAGACACCCTGCGGAGAAAACTCATTTCAGCCGCTTGTATCCGAGATCTCGTTCTTTCGGTCACAACCCAAAGCTCATGACCATAGATGAGGGTGGGAACGTAGATCGATCGGTAAATTGAGAGCTTTGCCTTTCGACTCAGCTCTCTCTTCACCACGACAGACCGGTACAGTGCCCGCTTCACTGCGGATGCTGCACCTATCCGCCTATCGATCTCACGCTCCAGTTTTCCCTCATTCGTGAACAAGACTCCGAGATACTTAAACTCCTCCACTTGGGGCAGGACCTCCTCCCCGGGGAGCATCTGGACATTCAAAAAACAAAACAAAACAAAGCAAAAAAATTGTAGAAACGTTTCGTCTTTCATCCAAAAGACTTTGAGTCGGTCTCAGCTGCAGGCGACGAGTCGGTCTCAGCTGCAGGCGTCGAGTCGGTCTCAGCTGGAGGCGTTGAGTCGGTCTCAGCTGCAGGCATCGAGGAGTCTGTCACTGCGTCAGGCGTCGAGGAGTCTGTCACTGCTGCAGGCGTCGAGGAGTCTGTCACAGCTGGCAACACGAGGACCTGGGGAGCTGCAGACAGTGAAGACGAGGCCATGTCGGCAGAGCCTTCATCGGCAGAGTCGTCTTTGGAAGCTATGCAGATGGGAGGAGGGACTCCCACCAGGGACCCCTCTGCACATGAAATGTAAGGAGACCCCTCCAGGGACCCCCTCGGCACAGGAAACTTGAGGAGATCCCTCCTGGGACCCCTCGGCACAGGAAACGTGAGGCGATCCCTCCTGGGACCCCTCGGCATAGGAAACGTGAGGAGATCCCTCCAGGGACCCCTCGGCACAGGAAACGTGAGGAGATCCCTCTTGGGACCCTTCGGCACAGGAAACGTGAGGAGATCCCTCCAGGGACCCCTCGGCACAGGACACGTGAGGAGATCTCTCCAGGGACCCCTCGATACAAGAAACGTGAAGAGATCCCTCCTGGGCCGTCTCGGCATAGGAAACATGAGGGGCTCCCTCCTGGGAGATGTCCTCTAGAGATGCTGGAGCTTCTGGAGACACTGAGAGTCCTGGAGATGCAGGTTCTGGAAGGTCTGCTGCTGTAGGTTCTGGGTCTCCTGGTGCAGGTTCTGGGACTCCTGGTGCAGGTTCTGGGACTCCTGCTGCAGGTTCTGGGACTCTTGCTGCACGTTCTGGGACTCCTGCTGCAGGCTTTGGGATTGGAATTTGTACCGAGGTGCTTGTTTTTAGAGTCCTTATGAAAATCAAGATTTGTTGGTACTCAGAAAGTTGGGTCAGACCGGGTTGAGATAACAAGAACTCTTCTGCGAGGGAAAGCAAAAATTTAGAGCAGTCTGAATTATTTTCAGCAGAGGTGATGAAATTAAACAAAGTTTGATTTATTGATATGTAGTCATTGGTTTGGAGCTAGAGCGTGTGGGACCCAGTCTCGCCGGACTGAGCATGAACTGCTGGGCGTGCCGGTGGTGTGGAGTCAAGCTTGGTCCTCACCGGAATCCTGGGAGGTGACGCAACGGGGACCGCCCCCACAGCGACACTGGAGCTGGGCACAGGGGACTCAGTCTTGCTGGACTAAGCAGGACCAACTGTACGGACCGGAGATATGGTGGACCACTTCCGGGTCTTCTTTTTTCCCCTATTACGTCATTAGTTGTGAGTGGACCACGGGGGCAAGCAGGAGTTCGTCCTCTGACTCTGCGTCCTCCCCTGACGTCCACCCAGAATAAGTCTGCACGGGAGCTGAGGAGAAACTGGACCTGGACGTTGTGTGGCTACCTTGAGTATTTCTTCTTTTCACCTCCTGCAGCAGGAGAGGTGAAGGCAGAACCTTCACCGCCTGGCTGTGCTCCGTCAGTTCCAGGACGGGTTCGGTCCAATAGGTACCACATCTGACCGTGAATCTCCTCATCTTAAATGAGTCTAAAAAAAAAAACAGGTGAACAAAAACAGGTGAACAAAAAAACTGAGAAGAACCTACCCGTTGGGTTCTCTTTTAAAGGTCGCGTTGTACTGTCAGGGTTTGATTAGGCAGGTAAGAACCCAAAGGTGCAGGCAGGGACTCAGATTCGGGCAGCACGGTGGCACAACTGGTAGAGCTGCTGCCTCTCAGCGAGAAGGTTGCCGGTTCAAATCCCGGTCCGGGGCCTTTCTGGGTGGAGTTTGCATGTTCTCCCCGTGCATGCGTGGGTTTCCTCCGGGTACTCCGGTTTCCTCCCACAGACCAAAAAACATGCTTGTTAGGCTGATTGGTGACTCTAAATTGACCCTAGGTGTGAGTGTGAGAGTGGATGGTTGTTTGGTGTGAGTGAGACAGGTCCCTCTTGTAAATGAGTCCCCGTGACTCAACGAGGCTAGCCTGTATAAATAAAGGTTGAATGAAAGATTAGAAGAATTATAAAAATAAACACTTTATTAATACAAAAATCAGAAAGCTTGCATGGTAGCAAAAACTCACAAGGACCTTGAAACGAGGAACAGGACAGGTTGGCAGGATAGGACAGGGAATACACGATGACGCGACAAAGAACAGACTGGCAGACAGGGTATATGTACACAGACACACTGATTACCCATGACATCCACCTGTGGTGATTAACACAAGACACAGGTGAGACAGGGGAAGGAACAGAAAGCTGAATGAAATACAGAAAGCACAAGCAGGAGGAACAAAGAGCTGAAGGCTGAATTAAACAAACATGAAAGACTAGATTAAACACAAAAGACTGAAACACAACAGAAAGCTGCATTAAAACACAGACAAAACACATAAACATCAGACACTAGGAGACAGACCATGACAGGTCACACCCCCAGTAAAGTATCAACAATTGATGACTGCAGCTGAGGTCTCATGTCAGGGTCTGAAGCCATATTGTTCCTTCCCAATGACACAACCTCGAACCACTGCATTGACCTTTCTGCTCTACCCCTGTCAGAAAAACAAAAAGTCACAAATCTGGGAGTGATAATGGATCCTTCCATGAAACTCAACAGTCATGTAAACATGATCGTCAAATCCTGTTTTTTCCAGCTGAGGCGTCTGTCTAAGCTGAAGCCCATATTATCAAAAAACAACCTGGAGACAGTGATTCACGCATTCATTACATCTAGGCTTGATTACTGCAATTCACTTCTGCTTGGCGTCAGTCAAGCCACCATTGCACGATTACAACTGGTTCAGAACGCAGCTGCCCGATTTTTAACCAGCACACGCAAAAGAGAGCACATTACACCAGTCTTGGCCTCCCTTCACTGGCTACCGGTTCATCTTCGAATCCAATTCAAAATTCTCATGTATGTCTACAAATCGCTGAACAGTCTCGCCCCCGCCTATCTCTCGGATCTGATACACCCATATGTCCCTCCACGTGCTTTGAGGTCAGAGGATCAGGTACTCTTAATAGTTCCAGAAACTCGCCTTAAGCGCAGGGGTGACAGGGCGTTCTCTGTAGCAGGCCCAAGACTCTGGAACGAGTTACCGCTGCTCATCAAACAGGCCCCCTCCCTCTCAGTTTTCAAATCCCGGTTAAAAACTCACTACTACTCCATTGCTTTCAATGCCAGCTGATTTATATTGGATCGTTTTATTTATGATCTGCAATGTTTTTATGTTTTTCGTGTTGTACTTCATTGTCTGTGTTTCCTGTTGCATGTTTGTTTGTTCAGCACTTTGGTGTGGACTTGTTTCTGTTGAAAGTGCTTTATAAATAAAATGGTATGGTATAGGGTGGATGGAATTAAAGTAGCGCAACGGTAGCACATTTCTCCGCGCCCCACTGTCCAACACAGCACACACTTCCACTTCATAGATTCGCATGAGGACACTCATTTCTTGGCTATGGCCTTTCAGGTGGAGCACAGTGGGTTCTTGGGTACCACCGAAGGAGCTACTGAATGTCAAAGCTTTGGTGGTCTTGTGGAGCGAGCGGCACTGCTTCTGGATATCACTCCAACCTTGACAATTATGGCAACGGACTCTCCCTTTTGCCAAATTCTTGCGGTTATTAAAGGCTGAGTGTGTGGCAAACTGATTTGGTGAAAGGCTGGTTACAGGTGTAGTTTTAATAACACTTTCATGTTTGTCATTGGCTCTGACCACAGCAGCTCTGGGTCGTCGTTCAACCATGTTGCAGACTCCTGACTGCATGGTACTGGTGACATAAACTGCAACCCTCTTTGTGGTCTCATGAGCATAAGCTATTTCATATGCACGGGCGAGCGTGGCTGGTCGTTGCTCTAACAGTTTCTGAACTATTTCAGCATCACCCAGACTGTTTGTGAAAACTTTGACAGCAATAGAGCCCTGTTCAGGTTCTGCTCTGTCACCATAAGCCATAGCCACTTTCCCTTAAATATCGTCTCTGAAAGCGTGCAGGTCCTCCCCATGTTTTCGTACTCGTTGCCGCAACCGTAGCGGCATGATCAGAAGATAGGCCGTACGCAGTTTCCAGTTTGTCCATCAGGCGGTGGTAGTCCCACCTGTAAGAACGAGGATTTCTGTGGACAATGGCCCCCGTTGCGCCAACCAGGCAGAATTTCAGCTCCACTGTCTTCTTTTCAGACCAATAGATCGCTTCGGCGCAGCTCTCAAACCTGTACAGAAATTCTTTCCATGGTGTGGTACTGTCGTATTGGCCCGGACATATAGTGGAGACCCTCTCTCTAGGATCTCCATCCTCCTCACTGTCGGATAAAGGCTGCTGCACCATGAAACAAGTTTTATTTGGTTTTAATCGGGGCTGGAGCCGTGCAGGGGTTTGCTTGTAGCTTATCGTTCCATCCAGGTTATGGGAAGGGGTACATTGCACGGCTGGAAATGTCACTGGGTTGACGGGGGCCGACGTGCTGTGCACAAAACTTTGCATATGAGCAGATGTAAATGGGTTGGAGTCCGTATAATTATCTTTCATTTTAAACGTGGGGGCTGGGTAGAAATGCATTCCGTGTAACGAACCCCCAAATGGCTGGACCAAAATCACCACAACAGATAAACAGTTTTAACAACTTTTATTAATGTTCAGGCTGGCTCTGCTGCTCTGGTGTCGAGAGGAAACCCACAGGCTGGAACAAGTCTGCAGAATGGAGGAGAACGGTTTAGTGATCAGGCTGATAGAAAACAGGAAACCTGACAGTCAATAAGATGCAGCCACTAACCGTCTCACAGATGGAAGGGGGTTTCTCAGTGCGTGGAGACGCAGGTCCGCTGCAGGAGGAGCTGTAGCCGGTGAGGGGGGAACAGCCAGCCGCAGCGAGGGTCCATGACGTAATCCAGTGACGTAGTGGGGATTCCCACAAGCGAGGGTCGACAGCCGGGAAGCAGAAGAGCGTAGACCCAAACAGGAGAAGGCAAAGAGACGTGGTGAGGCAGGCGAAGGTCAAAAGCATAAATCCAATGGGCGTCAGTCCGAGGAGGAGAAGCAGGAAGCGAGAAGTCGGGCAGGCGAGGCGTCAGAGAACCAGGAGATCAAAGAGGCGAGGATACGAGAACCAGGAAATGGACAGGGAAGAGCGCGTGATATTTACTTACAGATGACTGTGTTCAATTATCTGGCAGCGAGCTGGTGTGGGAGTCTGGTTTATAAAGGGTGCCGCGACAGGTGCAGCTGATCGAACCTAATCAGAGCTGCAGTGTGAACAAACCGGTTCGAAGGTGAAGACATACCTAAACCCACAAGCAGCAGAGACACCCACATGCAGCAGAGATAAACTGGAAACACACCACATGACAGCAGAGACAGAAAAGGAGCCAGATACACCAAGCGATGCACAGAGTGACAGAAAAACTGACCTAACAGGCGTGAAACGTGACATTCCGTCGTCTGCATTCCCTTCATGGGCGTTATAACCTTAACATTTGGCATCAACGAATGGATTTGTTGGGCTAAACTGTGGCTGAGCGGGGCCTTGGCGCAGTGCAAACATGTCCCCTCCTTTAGCGTACAAGCTAAAACAGCGTTCATCACACAGAAAAAGGTTGTAATGTTCACATTTCTCCACCGTCACATCTTTGGTAGCTTTTCTACACGTTGCGCTCTCAGAAGACATATCCAATGTCATAAATGGGTTGGAATAATCTGTTTCAAACCCATAGTTTTTACAGAAACGGGCGGCGGTGGACATCTTGTGGTTGTTAAACAGCGGCTAATATAGCGGGCTAATGCAATCTCTTGGCTTTATTGCTAGCCGTTATTATCTCTCTTATTCAAAGCTCACCACTCGTCCAACAAGGCGAAGAGGTCCCTTTGTGGTCACCTGTGTTAACAAATCCTGCTTAGTCCTTCATCCGTGATCAAAAGACACATGGGAGATCTTCCTCCAGGGCCGAAGTCTCTGCTTCGGGGTTAACTCCCTCACTCGCCTTGCACATAAACCACACAGTGGCACAGAGGTGGTTGAAGGTTAATCCTCTTGTTTTTAATAATAATTCCAGACAACAGGTGCATAAACAGACTCTCTTACAGCCGTGCTTTGATTGCCGTTCACGTTAATCCACACACACACACACACACACACACCGTCACCTCTCGCTCCTGTCAACACATGCAGAACATGAGCACGTAGCGCCCTCTTCTGGCCGGTGGATGGACGACACTCATCTCACCCTCCTACACGTAACACACACCACTCACTGAGCCATTCATCACATTCAGTAGAAGCACTTTCTGCAACACTTGTAACTCAAGTAACTGATTGAATTCATTGGGTTTCATGGATAAATATAACTGTGTATCACCAGCATAACAATGAAAATGTTTCTCATGTTGTTTAATGACATTTCCTAATGGAAACATACATAAAGTAAAGAGTATTTGTCCAAGCACTAAGCCCTGAGTAACTCCATGGCTAACTTTGGTGTATTAAGAATATTCATGATTTCCGGTTCCGGCGAGCTGATGGACGTTGCTCCCTCTGGCTTCTCTGTAGTCTTTTTATCATCAAACTGACCCGTTTTTTGAACAGGACTGAAGTTGGTCCACCTTCCAACCGAATTCGGTGTTCAGTGACCCAGAGAGTTGGACATGACTGTCCAAAAAATTCTTTCAGCCCAGAACCGTCCGCTCCCACCCCACCGGTCATTCTGAACGCATCTTGCTGGCCAGGTGGGCCTTAGAGCTGTGGGAGCCATCTCACGAAGCCCCTGTGTTTTTTCCCTCACTCTCTCTGGACCCCAACTGAATTTCCCATCTGGACCTGTGGTTCTACCTGGTTCCAACAAGAACCGCAGGGAGGTATTTTGCTGAACTTTCTGCTACCATCAAACAAAAGTTGGATTGGCCTCGTGGCATGTAGGGAAATGTACCTGGCCCGAACCTGTGTCCCAGGACCAGATCTGAACCGAGTTGGCTGTGGGGGACTTCGTCTACATTAAAGCCAGTCTCAGCCTCTGAGCGGCCCGTTACCTTAATACGAAGGATTGTTCACCTCCATGGGAACAGCTGTGCTCACCTGGAGGTGACACGCGGCTGCTTTGAAGTGCCGCCAAAACCGGATTGGAACAGAACCGAACCAGTGACGTCTTCATCTTCCCTGGTCAGTCTTATCGTTTTTCACTGGGCTTGGCCTCTGGGCTGTGGGGGATCAGACGAGCACAATGACGTGAGGAGCGGAGTGAAGCACGGAGGAGCAGCGCTATTTGGTTCTCGTTTAGGAGTCCGGTCGGAGTTTTCATCAGATTTAATCGGCCCTGGATAATAATAATTTTATTCCGGATCACGCTGTTGCTCCCTGCTGACCTGAAACAGGCTAGGATCATGTCTTTTATTTCAGGAAGATTTTCTGGCAGTTCACTCTGCTATTTGCTGCAAATTATCTGTTTCTACCTGTTGATTCTGGACCCAGCTTCTGTTTCCCATGGCCACATCTATTCATCTTCACAGGGGAGCTGGAGCCCCCCTCAGCCCAACTCAAACTGCAGTTGGGCCACCTCGTCAGATTTGTTTGCCCATCTAATTTGTGACACTTTATGGTCTGAGACGTTTCTTCACCATCCGTATTATTGTCATTATTTTCAGATCTCAGACTATCTGGAATCCCTGAACCTTGTTAACACATCTGGGTCTGCCCATCACTACAACGTTCTCTGTTTTTGGGTTCTGAATGATCGTGTCTTCATTAATGTTTCTCATGGTTCAATTATGGGGGCTAATTGTCACAATTTTAACTCCTGTAATTACACAACAGTGACAAAGAATTCCAGAAAATGTCTGATATTAATGTTGTTACAACACTCAGGGATTCAGCCCAACCTTGGACCCCCACTAACTACAGCAGGGACGGCTGGTATAAGTGGGCTAGTGGGGCTAAGCCCTTCCTGGTATTATATAATTATAATATAATTATATAATTATAAACAATTTATAAATAACAACTTAAAAATAAACAGAATTTAAAAATAATGTGTCTTATTTAGTGAAATTTACAACAAAAACTGGTGCTAAACCATCTGGGGTCGTTCTGCAGGGCTAATTTTTCACAGCCCATTTTAATTCAATGTCTCTTTGGTTCAGAATGATTGACATGCGTCTCGCCACGCCCCCTCAGTTTGCGGCTCATTGGGGCTAATTCTGGTCAGCCCAGGATCAGCCCAATGCCACAGAAATGAGCCAGTTAGGGTGGACGTACAACGTGCTTCAAACCCAAGTTTATGTGGGTGTGGTTTAACACACACACGCGCGGCCGGCTTCACGTGATGGAGGAGGCGGGGCTTCTGAGCTCAGGGTTCTGTGAGCTTCGGAGCTGTGCACGAGGAAGTGACAGCGCTAAAGAAAGTGCAGTGATTCAGTTATTTTTTTCTCCTGATTACATTTCTGATCAAGGAAGGCTTTCTCTGGCAATGATCTCCATGGAGAGAGACTTTTTAACACTGAAAGCTGGCGACAAGGAAGACTTGCAGAAAAAAGTCGTCTTTGTTCAGAAGGAGTGGCTCATGGGCTTCATTTATTTATTTATTTATTTTTATTTATTCATTTTTCATTAAAAACCAGAAGAAAAATAAAAAAAATCTCATATTATATGAAAGAATACGAAGAAATCTTTTTTTATCTGCCCCTTTTTCAAAAACAAAACAAGTTCAAACAATCAATTAAAACAATAATTATCTATAAGTAACAGAGCAAAAAGAGTAACATCACAATCTACAAATATCTAGAACATTAAACACTGAACTGAAAGTTTTAGTATTTTGTTAACAATTTAGTATTGATCTTTTTTTTAAGCATAAGCACAGAGTTTACATTTTTAACATCATTTCCAAAACTAGTCCACAATTCAACTCCCTGTATTGAAATAAACTGTCCCTTCAAACTAGTTCTACCTTGGCTTTGCAAAAATTTCAGTTCCATTTAGACTGTAGCAGCTTTCTCTCTTAACAAAATACATTTGAACATTTGAGGGTTCTATTACTAACAAAATATTATAGTCCACCAAATCATGAAACTTCAGTCCTTTGAGTTTTTTAAATAATATATTAGATAGATGACAGTAAGGCTTTCTTGTAATAATTCTCACAGCTCTTTTCTGTAAAATAAAAATAGGATTTTGTTATAGTTTAATTTAATTTATAAGTAAAGGTAACACTAAAATTATTTTTTTCTCCAAATTAAATGTGTTTTTATGTGTGATACAGTTTGCTGATATGAGATTTTAAAAACACAACCCGTTAATTGCTGCCAATCAAATGGCAAATAAACTACTCTGTAGGGTTCATGTATTATAAAATAATAAAATAATGCTATCCAAAGTGTACATTATACGTGTGTGTGTGTGTGTGTAAATTAGCCCACCCTAAAAATATCACCACCAGCCGTCACTGAACTACAGTACACCATATGACTTTAAAAATATGTCAGGTCTTCATTTCCTGCATGTAAATGCTCGTATCCTTCCAAAAAAACTTGATGCCTTGAAAATTCTGGTCAGTTCTTCTGGGGCAGATGTGATCTTCATCTCTGAAACTTGGCTCAACAAATCTGTTCTGAATGATGATCTGGTAATCAATGGATTTAATATCTATCGCTGTGACCGTCAAAAAAGGGGGGGTGGAGTCGCTATTTACATCAGAGATTCTTTGGCTTCCAGTATTGTGTCTGCAAAAACAATCCCAAACCAGTTTGAGGCCTTAGCTGTAAACATCACTTTGAATGGAGGCCAGATCTTATCTGTAGTGGGTTGTTATCGTCCCCTCTCAACAACACCTGAGGCTCTGTCCTCCCTGACAGAATTCTTAGGAAATTTAAAATTCAAAGAGATTTTTTGGCAAGAGATTTCAACATTGACTGGGAAAAGCCGACACCCCTCTGTGATCAATTCAAGGAATGTTGCCTATCACTCAATCTAACCCAACTTATTGACTCTCCCACTAGATCAAACAAAAACTGTCCTGAAAAATCTTCCATCTTAGACCTGTTTTTAACAAATACATCTCACAAATTCCCTGGTACAGGTGTATTTGTTGACATTTGGAATGATCATTGTGTGATAGCGGCTTTTAGAGCTATTAAACTTCCACCTTCTAAGCCCAGAATAATTCAAAAAGGGGATTTGAAACGTTTTTGTGAACAGTCATTCCTTTAGGATCTATCCCACTTTGACTGGCAACGTAATCTATTAACCAATGATGTGAACGCCGCTTGGAACTATTTTCATAATAGTTTCATTTATTTTGTGAACAAACACGCTCCTTTCCACCAGTTCAGGATAAAGGGACATGACATCCCCTGGTTTACTCCTGAACTAGCTGACCTCCTGCACAGGAGAAACTATCTTTGGGCCGCGGCGAGAAAATCTGGCTCAGACACTGATTGGTTGAATTTTTGGCAGCTGAGGAATAAATGCACAACTGCCATCAAAGCTGCAAAACATAACTATTTCTTATCTCAGACCTCCAAAAATTTAAACGACCCAAAAAAATTCTGGAAAACTATCAAATCTCTCTCAGGCATCCCCCAATCATCTGACCTCCTATCACAACTTCTCGTCAACTCTGTTCCTGTGTCAAATAAGCACGATATCCTGAACTGTTTCAACAAACATTTTGTTGCTTCTAGTTCATTATTTGACACAGTTACTAATGGAAAATCAGCCACTTCATCTAATAACCAAACTTCTACAAATCAAATCCCTCCTACAAGTCAATCCTCAGTTAATCACACCTTCTCTTTTTCTCCGTTCTCAGTCAGTGAGGTAAATAAACTGTTAAAAGGTCTTGATCCTAAAATATCTGCAGGTCCAGATGAACTTCCACCTTATTTCTTAAGGATGGCTGCTCATATCATCACAGTCCCTGTGACCCACATCTTTAACCTGTCCATAATCCAAAACTCCATTCCGGATGCTTGGAAAACAGCCTTTGTTATTCCTTTGCTGAAGGGAGGTGACCCCACCTCACTGAACAATAATAATAATAATAATTAATTCAATTTATAACGCACTTTTCATTACTGAAAATCTCAAAGTGCTACACATATATTGAATGCTACACACATTCATAAACCGGTGGCGGCAGACTACCATGCAAGGTGCTTTCCAGTCCTACCGGGAGCAACTCAGGGTTAAGTGTCTTGCCCAAGGACACAACGACACATGGTGCGGGTCCCGGGAGTCGAACCGCCAACTTTCCGATCGGGAGACGACTGCCATTACCACTACACCACGGCAGCCCAACAACTATTGACCAATCTCTAAACTCTGAATTTTAGCCAAGGTTCTAGAAAAACTGATAAACTCTCAAATCAAAAATTATCTGTACTCATTTAGCATCTTACCTCTCCATCAATCTGGTTTCAGGAAAAAACACAGCACAACGACTGCTTCACTGAAGGTTCTTAATGACGTTGTTGAAGCATTGGATGCTAAGAATTATTGTGCTGCACTTTTCTTAGACCTGTCTAAAGCTTTTGACACAGCGGATCATAACATCTTGTGTCATAAGCTCTCAGAAATCGGTTTCTCAGATCACACCATTGGTTGGTTTTCTAAATATCTTTCCAATCGGAGGCCCCGTACTTCTTATTAACAGTTAAAAATGGTGTACCACAAGGCTCAGTCTTAGGACCAACCCTCTTTACAATCTACATAGGTAATGAAGGTCAGAGCATCCCTGATTCATCCTTACATTTCTATGCTGATGACAAAGTTGTTTATTGTCGAGCTTAAACAGTTGCTAAAGCTTTCCAGCTTTTGCAATCCGCTTTTGACATCATCCAGTCAGATTTATTCCATCTCAAACTTGTCATAAATGCTGATAAAACCAAAAGGATGCTTTTTTCAAATAGGAAGTAGGTCCCAGTAGTTCTTCCTCTGATTTTATCCTCAAATGGTGTTCCTATTGAGT
Organism: Garcialebias charrua; assembly: GCA_038048925.1. Taxonomy (NCBI): domain Eukaryota; kingdom Metazoa; phylum Chordata; class Actinopteri; order Cyprinodontiformes; family Rivulidae; genus Garcialebias; species Garcialebias charrua. The sequence continues at coordinate 52,299 of JBBPBX010009865.1, forward strand.
TTGTTGATTCCTATAAATATTTGGGTATCCTGGTTGATTCGCATCTCTCTTTTAAACTCCACGTGGAAAACCTAGTTAAGAAACTGAAAGTTAAACTGGGTTTCTTTTTCAGAAACAGATCATGTCTGACACTGAATGCTAGGAAACGCCTTATATCTGTAACTTTCCTTCCCTCCATTGATTACGGTGACATTATCTACATGAATGTTCCAACAAGCACCCTGTAGATGTTGGATGTTGTCTATTATGGTGCACTAAGATTCATAACTGGCTGTGATTATCGTACCCACCACTCCACCCTGTATTCCCTGGTTAGCATTAACATTAACCTCACGCAGACTCTTCCACTGGTACATTTTCTTTAAATCACTTGTTGGTCTGCTGCCTTCATACATCTCCTATATGTCTTTGCGTGAGTGCAGCTACATACAGCATGCGCTCTCAGGACATGATTACCTGCAGTGTTCCATCAGTGTGGACTGAGCTTGGAAAAAGGACCTTCTCCTACTCTGCTCCTGCTTCATGGAATATCTTACAAAAAGATCTGAAGATCTCGACCTTGACCTCTCTAAATGGTTTTAAGAATCTGTTGGAATCCTGGCAAAAACTAATGCAAACATGTTCCTGTTTTTGATTTTCTACATCTGCCTTACAATCTGTCTGTTTTGCTACTTTGCTATCTTTGTTTTAACTTTTTTAATTTTTTTGTTTTAACTTGATTTTAAAAAATCTGTATTTCTCTTATGTTTGTCTATTGTTGCTTGCTCAAGAAAAATCTACTGTTGCTGTTGTCATCATTCTTTAGTCTGTAGACAGGTCTCTCTTTTAAATGAGTCCTCAAGGCTCAATGAGATTAACCTGCCTAAATAAAGGTTGAATGAATTCATTATTTATATTTACAAACTGGAATCTATGCGCTAAACATGCTTTAAACCATTTTAGAGCTGTTCCTATAATCTCTATATCATATTCAAGCCTCTGTAGTAAAATATTGTGATCAACTGTATCAAATGCAGCACTGAGGTTTAACAGGACCAGTATAGACACAAGTCCATTGTCTGAGGCCATGAGAATATAATTAGTGACTTTTACTGGAGCTGTGTCTGTGCTATGATGAGCTCTAAACCCTGACTGAAACTCTTCAAACAGATTATTTCTTTGTAGATGTTCACGCAGCTGACCTGCAACTATTTTTTGTAGAATCTTTTAGATGAAAGTTACATTAGATACTGTATAGGTTTATAATTAGGTAGGATTTTTAAATCAAGATCAACCTTCTTACGCAAAGGTTTAACGTAACTATTAATTAAAGACAAATTAGGCAAATACAAAATGTGGACATTAACTAGGGGGGGAAATACCTCTTTAGACAGCCTGGTTGGGGTGGGATCTAGCAGACATGTGAATGGTTTGGATGAGGTTATTATTTTTGACAATTCAGAGCTCAACAGGATAAAAACAGTCCAAACACAAACCAGATCCTAGCAATATCTCTAAAGCTGCATCATCTGACAGGGGACTGGGGTAGTAGAAGGAAGGATGGTTTGAATTTTCTCTTTAACTGAAATAATTTTAGTTACAAAGAATCTCATGAAGTCATCACTGCTTATAGCTGTATGGAAATACAATGAATTAGATTGTCAAAGACCATAACGAACCCCTACTGTGAGGTGTGTTAGGTCAACCTGCATATTTATGTAGGTATGTCTCTCATCTCAGTCTACATGTATCTCATCTCAGTCTATAAAAGTTAAGTGAGGTCCTCAAGTGCCATCTTGGAGTTGAAAACAACCCCCCAAAAAATGTAGGAACGTTTCGTCTTTCTTCCGAAAGACTTTTTGAAGTCTTTCGGATGAAAGACAAAACGTTTCTACATTTTTTTTGAACGTCCAGAGGACCTGAATTAACTTTTTTAGATTTTTGTACCTGGATTATTCATTCAACCTTTATTTAGTCAGGTAAATCTTTTGAACCTCATGGGCTCATTTACGAAAGCGACCTGCTAAAACTAAAGAACAATGAACAGCAGTGGTAGAATTTCCTTAAACAATAAACAAACAAACAATAAACAATAGAAAACAAAAGAGAGAAAAAAACAAAAGAAAGTTTTTTTTTTTTTTTTAACAAAGTATCAAAAAACTAGCAAAACATTATAAGGTAGACGTATAAAATCAAAGACAGGAACAAATCTGCATTGGTTTTTGCCAGGATTCCAACAGATTCTGAAAACCATTTAGAGAAGTCAAGGTCGAGAGCTTCAGATCTTTTTGTAAGATATTCCATGAAGCAGGAGCAGAGTAGGAGAAGGCCCTTTTTCCAAGTTCAGTCCTCACTGACGGAACACTGCAGGTAATCATGTCCTGAGAGCGCACACTGTAGCTGCACTCACGCAAAGACATGTAGGAGGAGATGTATGAGGGCAGCAGACCAAGAAGTGATTTAAAGATGAAAATGTACCAGTGGAAGAGTCTGCGTGAGGTTAATGATGTCCAGTTAACCAGTGAATACAGGGTGCAGTGGTGGGTACGATAATCACAACCAGTTATGAATCTTAGTGCACCATGATAGACAACATCCAACATCCGCAGGGTGCTTGTAGGAGCATTCATGTAGAGAATGTCACCGTAATCAATGGAGGGAAGGAAAGTCACAGACACAAGGCGTTTCCTGACATTCAGTGATAGACATGATCTGTTTCTGAAAAAGAAACCCAGTTTAAATTATTGAGCATGCATCAGGATATCTTACCTCAGCTTTATAAAGCAAACCCCACACTTGCTGTTCTTTGAATTGAGAAAGCTCCTCGGATGAGAAGCAAAATGTTTTCTGTTACAAATAAAGTCCAGTTGTTTTTGTCTTGAGCTTTTTTCCGATATTCTGTAAGGTTCAACAAAATGAGACTTTTCATTAGTCTAGCTGTATTATTGAACAGAAACCTAGTGTTATTTTTATTCTCATCTATTAAAGGTGAGTAACTTCAAGTTCTAGCTTTACGGAGAACTTTCTTATATGTTAGCAGACTATCTTTCCAAGTTAAATAAAATTATTCCATTTTAGTGAAGTGCCATTTTCTCTCCAGCTTTCTAGATGCCTGTAACTTAGAATTGAACCAAGGAGCCAGCTTCCTCTGATTGATTACTTTCTTGTTTAGCGAAGCAGCATTTTCTGTTAAACAATCAAAATAATACCATACCATACCAGTTTATTTCTAAAGCACTTAAAAATACAGCATCAGCCGTCCGAAGTGCTGTACAAAAACAAAACAAAAAGCACAAAACAATAAAAACAATCATATAAATAATCAGAACATCACAAGTAAAATAATACAACATTAAAACAGAGATGTGAACTCACTCTGGTTTAAAAGCCAATGAAAAAATATGTGTTTTTAAACGAGTTTTAAAAAATGAGTATATATAATAATAATAATAATAATAATAATAATAATAATAATAATAATAATAATAATAATAACTAAATAAATGAACAAACATCCTAATAAATAATTTGATATCCGACCACCCAGAGAGAGAAGTAAGTTTGACCTAAAACAAGGCCTCTTGTTCATCTAATAGATCTGAAGGGTCCGGTGTTGGCTGGTGGGTCTTCATAAAACTACTTACTGGAAAATTTTTAATGGTCCAAAAAAAAAAAAGTATTTTTGGGTGCAGTAATGTGGGTATATGTCCTTTATTTTAAATTTTTTCAAATATTACCAAAAATATTTTGTTGATTCAAAAAAAGTGATTTTTTTTTTTACTAAAAGCCTTAAAAAAGTTAAATTAATGTTATAAAACATTCAAATTTAATGATTTTGTTAGTTGAGACATTTCTAAAAGACTGACTACCGGTAGTTTATTGTGTAAAAAATACAACAAGTAGCATATTTAAGCACATAATTTCCCCCCTAAGGAACATGAATGGTATTAATGTCAAAAAAACAATACAATGTTAAAAATGGTCAACATATCCAAGAAGTTTTTCTTCCCATTGATCAATTTTAAAAGCAGACCAGATGCTTGGTTGCCTTTGTTATGAAGCTGAAAGAGATTGTTTGGTTTTGTTCCAGGACAGAGACGAATGTCTCGAAATAGCAGATATGTGTGGCGAACAACAGAAATGTCTGAACACTCCAGGTACTATTAAAACTGTGTAATTGTCAATGTTCTTTTTTTTAACTGTCTAAACAAATGTTATGTTATTCAGTGTACCTTTTTTTAATTTAAATTTCATGAAAATCCCTCTCTGGTGGTTTCACAGGTGGATTCAGGTGCCAGGGCCTAACCATGCAAGATGCCAACTCGGGAATGTGCGGCCATGGCTACTTCTACAACTCAGACATGGAGGAGTGTCAGGCCTGTAGCGAGTGTGATGGAGAACCTGTGGCGTCTCCTTGCACCCTGATCACAGATACCGTCTGCTTTGGCCCTGCCTCTGAGACCAGCGAGCTGTCTCTGTCCTGGGCTGGAGATGTGAATTTGCAGGGCTCAAAAGGCAACACGCTGGTTCGAGCTTTCTCCAGCGTGCAGCTTCTTATCCAGGGAGGAGACGGTGGAGGCTTGGTTTCCGCTGAGAAAGGGCAGCTGGTCCTAAAGCAGCATGGTCTGGTCTGGCTAGATGGGAGTTTGGCACTTAGTCACGGCTGCCGCAGCTTCATCCAGGTCTGTCTGAGTATGAACAACACAGATGGCTCAGAGGGTCGCGACCTGAGTGGCGTGCGAGTGGAGCAGCAGGAGCGGAAATCTCTACAGAGTGTCAGCATCAGCGGTGTGGCAGAAGTTTCCCCAGGTCACATCATATCTCTCTACATTCGGAGTGCCACTCACTACTGTAACCAAAGCAGAGAAGGGCTGCAGCTGTATGATGCCTCTGCAGCTCCACTCAGCCTCCTCTGGCTCTCTCATGACACTGGGGCTGTTGCCATGACAGCACAGGCTCTGGTTTCAGCACAATATCACACAAACTATCGCCCCGCCTTCCACACCGCCTCTACCTCTGACCCTTATGTAGTCAGGCTGACTCATGACAGTCGGGGGATCCGTTTTGCAGAGACTGGCACAGTGCGGTTTGTGTTCCAGCAGGCCCTGTATTCTATAGGCCAAGCATGTGTGAGTGAAGGCTTTCAGCTTGTGGCATACCTCAACCAGAATGGAACCTCATTGGAGTTGTTCCGTGTCTTCAAACCAGGTGTCCACTACAGGGATACATCCATATCTATATCTGGAGCCACTAAAGTCAGCCCTGGAGATGCGATTGGCTTTGAAATCCTCTCTCCTGCTCAGTGCAATGTGCGGTTCTTTGGTGATGAGTCAGGCATCAGTTTACTAAGTCTGTTTTGGGTCCCTGCTGCCATTTCTTCGTTTATGACTGCTTCTGTGGCCAACACTGGTCTTCCATCAGGAGCAGTTCGAAACAAGCCTCTGTTCTTCCACCAGATCAGTTCCCAGGTGTCCCAGATGGGGCTGCTGGGGAAGGGACCCACAAATCTGAGGAGAGATTTTGTATTTAGGGAGAGTGGCACAGTCAGTATTGCCATGGACCTTAAACTCATTCACTCCTGCAACCTAGTGAAGGTGACTCTGCTCATGCGAGGTGATTCTGAAGGGTCAAGAGGGGGCCATGAAGTAGAGGGTCCACGGCCCATCCATCTAGCCCAGCAGGCAGCTGGCCAAATGCTTGAGGGTAGCCAGTGGGCCAGCTTGAGTCTTCGGGCATCATTTCAGGTTTATAACGGTACAGCTGTCTTTTTCCTTCTAGACTGTGTTCGTGGCCGAATCAATCAGATTAGCCACCAAACAGGAAGTGGAGTGTCAGTTTTATGGGTGGCAGCATGAAGAAACTATGACAAAACTTTGAGTTTTCTTAAACTCAAGCACACACTCAAGCACCACAACAATAAAACCATTGACAATGATCATCTCAGTATGATGCAGTGTTGTGCTGGGAATCCAAAGGTACTGCTGTTTATCTGGACGCCAACTACCTGAACGCTGTTGCATACAACCATTCACCCCAAAAGACAATGGACCTTGTTCCACTAAAACGCAAAACTGTTCAGGATCTGTTCAACAGACGCTTGATCTGGTAACACGATAACCATCCTGGGAACTTAATCTACAACATCAAAATGATCTGCTACCAAAGTTTTGGCAAGAGACAACCCAAAAGTCACAAGGCAACTCCAAACCCCAAATTCCCCAAACAAAATGGGTCTGAACTATTTGAAGACTTGCACAGTAATAAAGAGGTGGTTTGAATACTGAAACTGATTAGTATATGGTTGATGGTGTTTGGCTATTAGTGTGTGGAATTCAAACAAGGGCCTAACTCCAATGTCTTAATCTTTCTAAGTTACTCTTCCATAAACAAAAGAGCCATCCACACAGGAATGTTTTTTGTTTTTTTTTTGTATGCAAAAGTACTTTATAGATATGGTACAGTCTTGTGTCCACATAAAAACTGCTCAGAGCCCCCAAACTGTACATTTTTTAAAACAAGCTCAGGAGTGAAAAAAAATCTTCAAATATTATTATTGTGTTTTAATCTAGACAACATTATCATAACACATCCTTTTGAAACCAATGATGTCATAGCGCTACCTCTAATCTAACCAAAGGCCCAGATGTGTATAACTATTGTTGTGTTTACATTTTATACCTAGCGTGCAAGCTTGATGTGCCTGCTCCACACCTTGTTTCTTGTTTGGGGCATATTTTTAATAATAATAATAATAATAATAATAATAATAATAATAATAATAATAATAATAATGTCTATTCCTGTCATCTGCGTATGTTCCCATACACAGACGAAATTCGTCTCTGCATTTAACCCAACCACCTACC
>JBBPBX010009866.1:0-33371 GCA_038048925.1 Garcialebias charrua
CATCCATCCATCCATCCATTTTCTTCCGCTTATCCGGGTCGGGTCGCGGGGGTAGCAGCCTAAGTAGGGAGGCCCAGACTTCCCTCTCCCCAGCCACTTGGAGCAGCTCCTCTGGGGGAATCCCAAGGCGTTCCCAGGCCAGCCGAGAAACATAGTCCCTCCAGCGTGTCCTGGGTCTTCCTCTGGGTCTCCTCCCGGTGGGACATGCCCGGAACACCTCACCAGGGAGGCGTCCAGGAGGCATCCTAACCAGATGCCCGAGCCACCTCAACTGGCTCCTCTCGATGTGGAGAAGCAGCGGCTCTACTCCGAGTCCCTCCCGGATGACCGAGCTTCTCACCCTATCTCTAAGGGAGAGTCCAGCCACCCTGCGGAGAAAACTCATTTCAGCCGCTTGTATCCGAGATCTTGTTCTTTCGGTCATAACCCAGAGCTCATGACCATAGATGAGGGTGGGAACGTAGATCGATCGGTAAATTGAGAGCTTTGCCTTGTGACTCAGCTCTCTCTTCACCACGACAGACCGGTACAGCGCCCGCTTCACTGCGGACGCTGCACCTATCCGCCTATCGATCTCACGCTCCAGTTTTCCCTCATTCGTGAACAAGATCCCGAGATACTTAAACTCCTCCACTTGGGGAAGGACCTCCTCCCCGACCCGGAGAGGGCATGCTACCCTTTTCCGGCTCAAGACCATGGCCTCGGATTTGGAGGAACTGATCCTCATCCCGGCCGCATCACATTCAGCTGCAAACCGCTCCAGTGAAAGCTGTAGATCACGAACTGATGAAGCCAATAGGACCACATCATCTGCAAAAAACAGAGAAGCGATTCTAAGGCCACCAAAACGGATCCTCTCAACACCTTGGCTGTGCCTAGAAATTCTGTCCATAAAAGTTATGAACAGAATCGGTGACAAAGGGCAACCTTGGCGGAGTCCAACTCTCACTGGAAACGAGCCTGACTTACTGCCAGCGATGCGGACCAAGCTCTGACACCGGTCGTACAGGGACCTAACAGCCCGTATCAAAGGGCCTGGTACCCCATACTCCCGGAGTACCCCCCACAGAACCCCCCGAGGGACGCGGTCGAATGCCTTTTCCAAGTCCACAAAGCACATGTAAACTGGTTGGGCAAACTCCCACGCACCCTCCAGGACCCTGCTGAGGGTGTAGAGCTGGTCTAGTGTTCCACGACCAGGACGAAAACCACACTGCTCCTCCTGAATCCGAGGTTCGACTATCCGACGGACCCTCCTCTCCAGAACCCCTGAATAGACCTTACCAGGGAGGCTTAAGAGTGTGATCCCTCTATAGTTGGAACACACCCTACGGTCCCCCTTTTTGAATAGGGGAACCACCACCCCAGTCTGCCAATCCAAGGGAACTGCCCCCGATGTCCACGCGATATTGCAGAGTCGCGTAAGCCAACACAACCCCACAACATCCAGAGCCCTAAGGAACTCAGGACGAATCTCATCCACCCCCGGAGCCTTGCCACCGCGGAGCTTTTTAACCACCTCGGCGACCTCAGCACCAGAGATTGGAGAGCCCGACCCAAAGTCCCCAGGCTCCGCTTCCTCAGTGGAAGACGTGCCAGTAGGATTGAGGAGGTCTTCGAAGTATTCCGCCCACCGACTCACAACATCCCGAGTTGAGGTCAACAGCACGCCATCCCCACCATAAATGGTGTTGGTCGCGTACCGCTTTCCCCCCCTGAGACGCCGGATGGTGGACCAGAATCGCCTCGAAGCCGTACGGAAGTCATTCTCCATGGCCTCTCCGAACTCCTCCCACGCCCGAGTTTTTGCCTCAGCAACCACCCGAGCCGCATGCCGCTTGGACTGCCGGTACCTATCTGCTGCTTCCAGGGTCCCACAGGCCAAAAAGGCCCAATAGGACTCCTTCTTCAGCCTGACAGCATCCCTCACCGCCGGCGTCCACCACCGGGTTCGAGGGTTGCCACCACGACAGGCACCAACAACCTTGCGGCCACAACTCCGATAAGCCGCCTCGACAATAGAGGCGCGGAACATAGCCCACTCGGACTCCATGTCCCCCGCCTCCCTCGGAACGTGTTCAAAGCTCTCCCGGAGGTTAGAGTTAAAGCTCCGCCTAACGGGAGACTCTGCCAGACGTTCCCAGCAGACCCTCACAATACGTTTGGGTCTGCCAGGTCTGACCGGCATCCTCCCCCACCATCGGAGCCAACTCATCACCAGGTAGTGGTCAGTTGACAGCTCCGCCCCTCTCTTCACCCGAGTGTCCAGGACATGCGGCCGCAGATCAGATGAGACGACAACAAAGTCGATCATCGAACTGCGACCTAGGGTGTCCTGGTGCCAAGAGCACATATGGACACCCTTATGCCTGAACATGGTGTTCGTTATGGACAATCCATGACGAGCACAGAAGTCCAACAACAGAACACCACTCGGGTTCAGATCAGGGGGGCCGTTCCTCCCAACCACACCCCTCCAGGTCTCACTGTCATTGCCCACGTGAGCGTTGAAGTCCCCCAGCAGAACAAGGGAGTCCCCAGGAGGCGCACCCTCCAATACCCCCTCCAAGGACTCCAAAAAGGGTGGGTAATCTGCGCTGCCGTTTGGCGCATAGGCACAAACAACAGTCAGAGCCCGTCCCCCCACACGTAGGCGAAGGGAGGCTACCCTCTCGTTCACCGGGGTGAACCCCAACGTACAGGCACCGAGATGGGGGGCAACCAGTATGCCCACTCCTGCTCGGCGCCTCTCACCAGGGGCAACTCCAGAGTGGAAGAGTGTCCAACCCCTCTCAAGGAAACTGGTTCCAGAGCCAGAGCCATGCGTTGAGGTGAGTCCGACTATTTCTAGCCGGAACCTCTCAACCTCACACACTAGCTCAGGCTCCTTCCCCACCAGAGAGGTGACATTCCATGTCCCAATGGCCAGCTTCTGTAGCCGAGGATCAGACCGCCAGGGTCCCCGCCCTCGGCCACCACCCATTCCACAATGCACCCGACCCCTTTGGCCCCTCCCACAGGTGGTGAGCCCATGGGAAGGGGGACCCACGTCTCCTCTTCGGGCTGTGCCCGGCCGAGCTCCATGGGTAAAAGCCCGGCCACCAGGCGCTCGCCAACGTGCCCCTCCTCCGGGCCTGGCTCCAGAGTGGGGCCCCGGTGACCCGCGTCCGGGCGAGGGAACATTGTTTCCATTTATTATTCATCATAAGGGGTCTTGTGGGCTGCGCTTCGTCTGGTCCCTCACCTAGGACCTGTCTGCCTTGGGTGACCCTACTAGGGGCATGAAGCCCCTGACAGCATAGCTCCTAGGATCATTGGGACACTCATACCCCTCCACCACGATAAGGTGGCAGCCCAGGGAGGGCTGTTACATATAAATAAATTACATGTTACAAATTATAAATTACATGTTACAAATTATAAGTTACATGTTACAAATAAAGTCCAGTTGTTTTTTGTCAAACTTTTTTGGATTTACCATGTCCTGGATGACTGAGAACCTTCACCAACTAAATTAGTATTTGTGCTTTCTAGAGTTAGTTGGCTGCAGTTCTTAAACCTTTCATTAAAACCCATCAGGATAATCGCACAATATTTTGCTTACAGACGTACGGTTGACTCCAACTAGTTGTGGGGGAAATTTTAAAAGCAGATCAAAGTTTATGCTCAAAAATCCAGGTAAAAATTCAACAATGTTCAGTCGGGTCATAAATGGCTTCAGGTTTAAATGAAGATTTTGCACCATCTGTTGGTCCTCATATACTGTATGTGTTGGATCAGTCTCTGCTACTACCACGCCTAATTGTTGGTCAACAGCTGTAAAAATGACCAAGTTGTAACCTTTTTTGTTGAGGTCAGTTTCGTGTGGCAGCCATCTTTAATTCAGTTCTGTCCAAAAGCTAATCAGTTATAGATATATATAAATGATTGCCTTGTGTAATTTTGTAAAAATCCATCCAATAGTTCATAAGCTATTTTTGTCACAGACAGACCAACAAACACAAGCTCTGGCACAAGCATTATACCCCGCCGTCGCCTTTTAGCGGCAAGCGATTAAGAATAAAAATCACAGAGTACATCTTGCCAAATGCATACAATTCTGTTATCTTCACCTCTTAAAAAGGTGTAACTAAAGGGTTGTGTTTATCACTGTTGCACTGAGGATCTGAATAGAGCCTCATGCAGTAAGTGGACTGAGAGGCATGTTGTCTAACAGGTGTTGTTGCCTATAAAGTATGGTTGATGAAACAGCCCTACACATCCTGACCTTCTGTTTATGAAGATGAGCTGATAAAAGGGAAGCAAATTCATCCGTGAACAAACCTAAGAAAAGTATTTCTCCAGTTGTCTCTCAGGTACTACTTCAGAGAAATCGCCAACAATTTTTGCAACACCGTGTGCTTTTACAGCATCCGACCTGCATTCTCTTGAGTCTTAAAGAATTGCTTATATCTCTGTTACCGACGCTGTTTTTGTGTAGAATTGTGTTTTCTCTCAGTCCCTTCAGTTCCCTCGCCTCAAACCACCCACTGTGATTAAGTTAAAGCCAGTATATTGAAAACAACACCACTGAGTTGCGTCCCTGGAGCAAAGCATTCTGGGACAGCGAGACAGCCGCTTGCAGCGTGCTTCTTGGCGAGAGCAGAAGTGGCCAGCGATGCAAGTGGCGCTGTCCCTCTGTAATTACTGTAAATCTAATTTGGTTATGGTTTGTGCTGCTGTTTAATGCAGCCACGCTGTAATATGTTTTTATGAGATTTTCTATAATCTTGTTTTCTCTGCAATCATTGCTGCACATATGTCGCTTCGTATTTGATATCATCACTTTGTGCGGTGATGAAGTTTCTCCCATCTGTGCCGGAGGACCAAACCTGGTCACGGTAAAACGTCACGTTTTGAGTGGATGCAGCTCATCCAAAGTCACAGTGAAAGAAAATGGTTAAAACGTATTCAAGGGATGCAATTACCATATGATTGTCCAGTCAAATTGTGATCCCCCATTTAATCCACCCCACTATGCTTCTCTGCACTCCATCTCTTTTAGTTCTGCCATAAACTGACAATGCCTTCAACTTGTGGCTCTTTTTATTACCTAAAGTCTTGTGTGTTAAAGCTACATTTTTAAATGGTTGAAGATTAACAACTTGATTAACTGATAAATCATCGTGTTATTGTCTGTATGTTAGAAGAACAAACATTATCTGAAGAAACGTCAAGATATATTTGTTCTTGAAAGGAAATTTATACACAGGACCTAAATTGGTCTTTTTGGTGTTCAGGTTGCCATAAATGAGTGAATGTGCACACAAAAAGAGAAACGCAAAATATTTTTTCATTAAAAAGCAAACGGTTCAATGAAAAACTGTTAAGACTGTTTGCTTGTACGTAGTTGCAAATGGTCAAATGATAAAAAATCTTAATTTGTGACAAGAGTCCTCTGCTTTTTTATGTACCAGTATCAAAGGCAGCTAAGAGCAAAACAGCATGGAAGTCTGTTGGAAAGGCACATAAATATCCAGTGACATAATTACTAATGGTTTAGTTTATTAATGGAGCTCTTTTTGTTAAAATCATTTTGGGGCGGCTGTGGCTGAGTCGTTAGAGCAGTCATCCTCCAATGCAAGAGTTGGGGGTTCAATTCCACCAGCAGTCACATGCCAAAGTGTCCCTTGGCAAGGACGAATTGTACATTTCTTGACATGCCGTCCCTCTTTTTAGGAAAGCAGATTGCTCCTCTTCCTGTTTCTTCTCCTAAGACATAAATGCTCTCTGTGTTTAGGAGAAAATAAAATTTCACACTAAAATCAAGTTTCTAACAATGCAATCAGACTTGTTTTTTTGCTCTGCAAGCTAATTACAAAATAATGTGTTCTAATTCTTTTTAACACATGCATTATCTATTTAACTGAAATAAACTGTGCCGGAGCCAGGTATTGTTTCAAGGCAGAACAGTTTTTATTTTGCGAAGACTTTGAGAATTAGATGTGCAAAAGTGCCGTCAACACCTTAGCAGTCTCATGGTGAACTTGGGATACACACATTATATTTACAGCTGAGAAATTCTCAAACTAGCTACTCCTATGAGTTGCTAATTGCACATTTAGCTAGCTAGTTCAACAGTTTAACTTTATCTGCTAGCTAGCTTAATTTAACAACCGGTTCCAAGTAAACAATATTTTACATGAAATGTAGGCTATTACATAGGGGTGTAACGGTACGCTAAAATCACATTTCGGCTCGGTTCGGTAAATTTTCGGTACAAAAAAAGGCCAAAATAAAGACTTGCAAAATGTTTATTTTGAAAATATGCCAAGTAAATATACGTTTGTATAAAAATAAATAAACATTTCCCTGAAGAGGAAGAAGACTCAGTTGCTCAGCTCTCTGTGCCATCCTCAGACTGCAAACACAATGAGGTAAAAACATTTTGAGTTAATCAGATTATAATTTTAAATTAAAAAAGTTAATTAGCTCACAATAATACAATAACATTTTCTTGGATGGTCATCATTTCTGTTATGAGGTGGTTGAATCTCTCACTCACCATCATCAGGGCAAGGCTTTAAATCTGGGGTCGAGCTTGTTGACAATATCAGTTTTAGCTTTTTCATAAAGTGCTGCTACAACTTTTTGGCTGCAGTGTTGACGTGATGGGATGTCATAGCGGGGCTCAAGAAATTTAATCATATGCTTAAAGCCGGCTCATCAGCAACAGAATACAGACGTAGATCCAGAGCTTTAAAAACTCTTATAGCTTGTGCCATTACTTTGGACCAATCCGAATTACCTGATAAAGGTTGTTTTAAGTGTACCATACATCACTCGTTAATTTAAATGGTAAATGGTAAATGGAGCTTATTTATATAGCGCTTTCCAGCCCCCTACGAGGGGCCCCAAAGCGCTTTACAATACCAACCATCCACTCATTCATACACGCATTCATACACCGGTAGCGGCAGACTGCCATGCAAGGCGCCATCCAGTCCTACCGGGAGTAGGGATGGGAATTGATAAGAAATTATCAATATCAATTCCTTTATCGATGTCATTTATCGGTTCAATTCCTTATCAATTCTGTTATCAATTCTCATTTGGGTAATAAAATATAGTGAACCATTTGTGTTCATAAAGAATTTAATGATCTTTCACCAAAACCAAAAATATACTGTATGTAGTATTCCTATTTGATGAAGTTTTATTGTTTATTAGGAATTAATAAACAATAAAACTTCATCAAAACAAACTAGTAATTTTTGTTCAGAAAAATTAACATATCTGCTTTCACACTTATTTAGTGTGTAATTCAAATACCTCTGCTGTTGTTGCTGCGGCTGCCTGAGTGTTTTCTGCCACAGCAGCTGCCCTGATCCTGTCCCAGATGTTATTCTCATCATCAATCAACATGGATTTAAATCTGGGGTCGATAACAGTCGCTTCTTCAAGGAACGCTTGGATACAGTCATCCTGAAATTTAAAATGGAGGAAAACAAAATTTAGGGAAAGGGAAGATAGTTTACTAAGTTTGGTGTAAATTATTACTAGTCATTATTTAACAAATTTACTTTGTAACGTTTGGAAAGATCATTCCAGATGTTTTCTTTAATACTCCTGCTGAAAGCAGAGTTATCTGCCTGCACGGTGTAATGTTTTTCCTGCTTCTGGAGGATGGGAAGTATCTGGCCACAGGTCGGAATAGAAACAGAACTGAACTTGTTAAAGGGATTGTGACATGATTTTTTTACTATTCATAAAATTGCTCAATATATATATATTTTATCACTTAAATATGTTTGTTTTTGCAAACAAAATGATAAATCACTTTAATTTTGCTTTAAAAGTGATTTTGAACTTCAAGCCGTGTTTAATCATGGGAAATCCCATTACACGCGAACGCACCATCTGTGATGTCACACCGGGCAGAGCTCTGGGCTTGTCACAGTGCGCAGGTATGAGCAGCTCGACATGAAGGAAGTCTGATACAGCATCAGACCTAAATTAGATCCTGTTGTTTCTTGTTCCATCACCCAAACTATTTTCTGCTTCCCAAAATGAAGACAAATAGCTCAAATCTTCACATAGATTGCTAAATTCGTCCAGTTTTAAATTGTCCGCTATTAAAGACACCACAGCCCTCTGCCCAGTGTGACATCACATATGGTGCGTTCGAGTGTAATCGGATTTCCCATGATTAAACACGGCTTGAAGTTCAAAATCACTTTTAAAGCAAAATTAAAGTGATTTATCATTTTGTTTGCAAAAACAAACATATTTAAATGATAAAATATATATATTTTGAGCAATTTTATGAATAGTAAAAAAATCATGTCACAATCCCTTTAAACTGACAACTTACAATTTGATATTTATCATTTAAATATTTTCTTACCGAAATTCACGTGCTTCCACTGTTGTAAAAGGGTGCAAACCTTTCACCACAAATCTGGTAACAGATCAATGACATTCAGTTGTTCTTGCCTCAGTCATTTCATTTTATTTCTCCCTGCTTCCATGAAAGGAGAAGCTAACGTTGGTGTGCTAGCTCCACTCGTGCTAACACTACTAGACTCAGACCCAGCCAGACTCCGGCAATCCTCGTCAACTAAATGTTACAGGAGAGGGAGATTATTTATAAAATACAGTGGAAGCAGTATAGCTAAAAGGTAACAAGTGAAAGAATTTGACGTTACCTGCTGTAACATTAATGGAGGTGGGCGCTTTCTCTCCACTTCTCCTCCAAGCAACGTGTTAAAAACGGTACATTTCTTCAAAGTCAGCGCATGCTGAGTGGCGAAATGCTTCTGCATGTTCGACGTATTTCCTCCCTTTATCGTAATGGACGCGTTGCATGCGTTACAAGTAGCCCTGGTCTCATCTTTTTTCGTGAAATGAAGCCAAACGCTTGAGCGCTTCCCCCGCGACGCCATTTTGAACACCATAGATATCATATATAGACACCACCACGCCACCACCACTCGGGCGCGGCGCATGTCTGTGATGTCAGCGCTTAAATACGTCACCACCAGGAGTCTGCAGAACCGATAAGCTGAATCGTTAAGACAAGCATCCTACAATTCCATGGAATTGGACTATTCCCCCATCCCTAACCGGGAGCAACTCGGGGTTAAGTGTCTCGCCCAAGGACACAACGACACATGGTGTGGGAAACCAGGATTCGAACCTCCAACCTTCCAATCGGGGGACGACTGCCATTACCACCACGCCACGGCCGCCCCTTATTGAATGTAAGCTAAAATGTTAATCATGTTTCAGTGTGCTGCACTTCATTATGTTTCCATTTCAGCTACTGTATGTTGTGTTGTGACACTGTAAGTGCACAAGGCTATTCTAAGGTTCTTTTGTTTGCATAAATAGCTGTATAAGGATGGATCTGTGATGAATGTGAGTGGCCGTATATATGCAATAGTAATGATAGTTTGCTTTCTTGCTTATTTTAAAGGATAAAAATATATACTTCGAACAGCAAGATTTTCGAAAGAAACATGAAATGGAATGAAGTCAGAAGAATTAATGACGAATTGTATTTTTTACTGTACAGTTGTTGTTTTCAAGAGTCACTTTGAGTCCACATGCTTCACCACAGAAAAGTAAAAAGTTCAGTTTGGCTGACTTTCCCTCAAATATTCAGATTTCTTTTTCACACCCACCCCATGGCAAAACACGTAAAAGCTTTCTGAGGTAGAAGATCCACTTCCCTATCATCTCTTAGGAATGCATTTTTGTTCTGCCTGGAGTGATTCCTACTCACCCCAGTAAAGAGCTGACAGGGTCACTAACCTGTGAGCCTCGGTCCTTTCCTTTTACCTGTGCCATCCACACTTCTCTCTTTTTATTGTTTAATAAAACTTTATTATGTTAGTCTTGGTACCAAATCAGCCACCTCTGGGAGAAAGGACTTTTTGTTTAGTTGTATAAAATCAATAGGCATTACAGAAGGGAGTGAGAAAAAGGGTCCATGTTCAAGTGGGAGCTGGAGACACTGCTATCCTTGTCATTCTGACCCTGCCTGACGGCTGTCATCTCCTTTAATTGCTTCGCTAATATCATCCCCACTCAGCCTGGATCTAGGTCAGCAGGGCCCCACTGCTGGAGCTGACTCCAGGCTGTCCTCCTTTATGATCTCTCCTGCTACCTGCTTTTTTTCTTTCATTTAGGGCCGTTCAGTAAAAATTAAAACACAGCAGGTATATAAGAAAGATGCATTCTCTTGTTCTGGGACGACCCTGGTTTGGATTAATAGGCAATTGTTTATGCTCCCAACTCTGTTCTTCGATGGAAAATAGGCTTGCCGAATTAACTTTTTATGTTTCCCTTGGAGACATGCAGGGTCTGATTATTTCTGTCTTCGTGCACGATTTTTTTCTGCTTTTCCCACCTTTTAAGAGCTGCACAGCTTCCCATTAACCTGGTTGCACCTCCACAACTATTACCTTTTTAGAGGAAACAAATTCAAGATGGCTGCCACAGTTATGTGATCTAAAAAACACTTAGTTTTATAGATTTGGTAAAACACTTTGTGGAAGTGGCTGAGCATCATCCTCAACACATACTTGTACTTGCAGTACATAGCATGGCACCTTTGCTAAAACTTTGCTATAACTTGTTGAATTCTGGTTGTCTGTTAGTAAAATATCTCATGAACTCTCTGTCTTGATGCATGCTTAATAATCCAGGGAGATAAATCTAACATAATCTAATCCAGTGGTTCCCAGCCCTGGGGGCTCATGTATCAACCGTGCGTGCGCACAAAAACCGTGCGCACGTCACTTTCCACGCAAAACCCCGTATGTATCAAAACTGAACTGAACGTGAATATATGCGCATCCAGGTACATATCCACGCAAGCTCCCGAGCAGGCGTACGCACGTTTCTGTGGTTCTTGTTCCTTTGGCGACACTTACAGGTGTTTCAGAGAAACTGAAGCCCCACAGTCTGTGGTTGACTTTAAAGCGGCTTGAAGACCTTTCTTTTCAACCGAGCATACTTTACTCCTCATGATTCTACTTTTGATCTTAGCTGATACTGTTGTTGATTTTAATTGTTTTATTATTTGTCTTATTGACATTCAAATATGTTGCACCTTGTAGCACTTTGAGATTTCCATTAATGAAAAGTGCGTTATAAATTGAATTCATTATTATTATTATTATTATTATTATTATTATTATTATTATTATTATTAACTGTTCATGATGTGAAAATGATTAATATTCCCTCCAAACACACGATTAACAAGTATTACATCCACATGACGCAGTGAAATAAAGGACGCGCAAAGTTGTGCCAAAAATAAATTTAACAGGAACGGATTCATTCAGCCTTACTGGAGAATAAATAGTGTAACACGCAGAGCATTTATTTAGAAACAGATATAATTTTCTGATCTAGGATATGGCTTATCAGCCGTTTTCAGAAATAATCATTTTTCAGTTTGGCACTGCTGCTGCGCTCTGGGGAGCCGTGCATCACGCGTGCATACAGAAGCAGCGGTCAAACTGTTCCACAGAGGGAGCTGCAGGTCGATCGGGACTGTGCAGTCCAGTCCACACAAAGCCGGATCATGTCCAATGGAATGTCTCATCCATATGATTCCAAAGGCTGAGTGGTCGCGCTTGGAGCGCGCCGCGCGCACCCTCACCGGTGTCGACACGGCAGCTGGAGGTGTTTCATTATCTGCGTTTATTGTAGATTTCTCCAAAATGACACGTGAAAGTACACCTTATATAACTTGTAGGAGAGCAAAAGCTTCACAGACAGACTGCGCACAGGGCTGCGGACTGATGTCATGAAATGTCTCCACCAAGACGCACAGACTCGTTTCTTCACATCATCTACATAAACAAAGATCTATGTTTTAGCAAACATCCAAGTAAGTTCCTCTGTGTTTACAGTAATAATGGTAATAAACTCGTGCGCAAAGTTAATATTTCCACACAGAATGAATGAATGAGCCGGTTCGCGCACCACAGCAGGGTGCGCGCGCACACAAATACCGACAATCACTCGTTCTTTGCATGATGAACACATTTTATTACTATTCTTACTTAGGATGTTTGTCCTCACTCATATTATATTATATTCATTATTTTCCCGAATCTAGAAATCATTTCTGATCGCGCAGGGATCAAACAAACATGTCCTTCACACATGCAGGAAGTAATTTGCATCTGTTTAACATATGTAAATGTAGGCGTGTCAGGGGAGGTGTCTCACGTGCGCTCAGTTCCACGTCAATTGTGATGTACAAAAGGAATGTGCGTGGATTCAGGTGTACGCTCAGTTTGATAAATCCGGATCCTTTTGTGCGTGCACACATTTCTGGGTTTGACCGTACGTCACTTTTCAGTGAGGAATCCATGCAAGTCTTTGATACATGAGGCCCCTGGTCCCTGAGGAACGCCATCCTTCATGTTTTAGTTGTTCCTCTGCTCCAACATGCTTGATTCAGTCATTTAATTACTTCCTTACATTCGTCAGAAGCCTGTTAATAAGCCTTTGATTCAATTCAGGTGTTTTCAGCAGAGGAACAACTAAACCATGCAGGTTGGTGTTCCTCAGGAACCAGGGTTGGGAACCATTTCTTTAAAGAATGCTACGTAGGCTTTAACTTTTGAAGCTTCGGATACTTTTTCTTTTCTCAGACCTCCAAAGCACACATTGTTTTCAACAGTCTCTTTTTTTAATCAACCTGACAATAATGCCCATTGTATAACTGAATATATGAACATAACATATTATACATATTAACTAAATACTGTATTGTCTCAATTTCATGTTAATGTGGTAACATTTTCAAAAATTCCAACAAAACCTTTCTTGGTAATTTAAATTTGTTTAAAAGATGATTTTAAAAAGAAGAGTGTAAACTTAAACACCTTTAAAGACCAATTATTATTTAATTGACATTTTTTTCTCTTGGTCACAAATCCATACTTTAGTTATACTTGTATTCAACACATTTCCTGTTTTATTTTCATCAATATTCCAATGTATGCGCTGAAAAAAATCAATCTAAAAAGCACAGCATTATCGTTCAAACTCTTAAAGTTAAGATTTTTTTGCACCCACAGCGTTTCATCTAACACAGATTAATAAATGTGAATAGCAAGTTTGTATCAAAAGTTGTTTTCCGGTGTGATGCACTTTACAAAAGTAAAGGCGTGTTTTCAAAGAAATCAAAGCAGGACATCAAAAACGTTTCTGTTTATGCACTTATTTAGAAGCTATAAAAATAAATTGCCAGTTTGGCAGCCAAGTATAGACGTAATGATAACATTTGTCAGGAGCAATCAACAGCGTTTCCTCTGCTTTTAGTTGAAAATGTGGAGAAACAATTTCCCCCATCGAGGGTCGCGAGGCAGACTTCAATCAACGTTATGTCAGTCACTTTTAAATTGAACCAGGGAAATGAGTGCTCTGATAAATATGTGGCATTTCATTTGATAGGGATTGATTTTTATTTATTTATTTTTATCATCACGTGTTTTCATCTTCGTCAATATCACGGCTCCTAATGAAGTTCGGAAAACTAACTGCTCCCTAATTATTGTTGCCAACGCGCTGTGGTGCACTGCCTGGAATCATTTGATGCTTCATTCATTTTACTATGGAATACATCAGCATAACCCAAAAAAAGTCTGAGCTGAAGTTTCAGTTTTGCTTCCAGCTTTACTTGGCACGGCGTCTGCTGCTTGTTAAAAAAGTAAGCAGTGTAGAGGTCTGTCTCCAGGGGGGAGAGGCGTATATTAGTGAAAGTTGGGGATGAAGTGAAGACCAGTTACAGTATATTTGTCCTCGGTAAAATGGCAACAACGTTTTATTTTTCTGTGTGTGGGCCTTTAAATCTGCCCTTAAACTTGGACACAACCGCTTAAGCAATATGTTTGAAAGCTTTTCTGCAAGTGTTCTCTTTTTTACATCCCCGTCCATGGCTACAGTCGGCCATTTTAAATGACTAAGCAACGCACCGGGAAGGAATGAGGGACTTGTATATTTGTCGTCTGCACAGCCGTGATACATGAACTGTCAAGACCTCAAACTTCCCCCTGCTCCTGGTTTAATGGACCATGTTTGGGCTGAGGTGTGCAGTTCCAGCCATGCTCCTCGGCTCAGTTCAAATGGCCCCCCCATCTTTCTGCGATAGGCACAGCGGAACAATAAGCCTAAGGTGGAGCAGCTGGAGAAAGCATTAGTACAACACCCTTCCCGCTGCTTGCCATTTCAGCCTCGCCGGCCCTCCATTTGCTTGCACACAGTCTCCTCTTTTTACGACCTTTTACTCAAGCCCCAACTCCATCTTTGTACCTCACATTGTTGCAATTTCATCAAATGTGCAACCAGTGCCACATATTTAGGTAAAAAAAGAAATAAGTAAGCTCCAGCAAACAGCTCGCCAGTCCTTCCCCTATAAGAGCACACAAAGGCTTTCGTAATTTTTTTTTTTTTTTTTTTTACAACTCCTCCATCCCCTGGTGGAATGTAATCTTGTGTACATTGGCCCACAGTTGCGGATTCCAAACACAGTCCAAACGAGGCTTCCCTTCATCGTAAAGAGTGGAAGTCCAGCTGTCATCCAAACTGTTTGGCTTGGAGGATCTTGGGAACCGAGTTAAGGCAGTTCTCTCTGGGTGTAGCACAAGGCCCGTGTGTTTGGAGCTACCGCCGATGGAGAAAAATGCCCAGAATTTTCACATTTGTGGCATCACTGCTTAAGCCACATAACTTCATAAGAATGAGCTTTTGACTCGATTTCCTTCAGTGCCAGCTCTCTTTTGCAAAATCTCTCATTTAATTTCACTGTCCCTCACTTTATACGTATTTCAACCTTAGCTTCTTACTAGATGACCAATGTATTAACTGTTTTAAATCCTCTGGATAGTGTCACTTTATGCATACAGAAGCATAAAGTAGAATGTTGAAGCTTTTTAGCTACACTTGGCTTCTAATTTTTTTTTCTTACTACAAAAATGTTTATATCACAAGGATGTGAGTACATTTGATATACTTCATCAAAATATTGGACAACGTTTTTTTGTTTTTATGATAAAGGAAAGGTCAAGTCTATAGTCTTCAAACTTTCAGGGGAATATAGATTCTACCTCCTTTTCATCAGCAAATGTGCAAATCTTTGAGGTGTAGAAACACATTGGCAGCATTTAACATTTGTCTTTATGATGCATGCATTTTTAGAATTTGGCTAATTAAAACCTATTTGTGCATTGTAAATTTGCAAAAAATTGCAAAATTAGACATTTTTATTATTTTTTTAATTAGTTTTCTGAAATTTAACAACATTCATATTGACATCTGCTTTACTTTAAGTGTTTTAGCCAAACCCTTTAAAACTGCTGTACAGTGGTGTGCTAGCATTGTGTGTATTTGTTGTTGGGAGCTTTTAGACACCATAAAATAATAGTTTTAGATATTTTGAATTGGAGTTCTGTGTAAAATATTAACAACTAGTGTCTAACTATTAAGAGTAGGGATGTACAATACTGTATTGGATTTTTGGCCGATATCCGATATGCCAATATATTAAAACTTGTTCGGCCGATAACCGATACCGATATTTTATATACGTTCCTTTGTCAGAACATATTCCTCTTATTTAGGCTTATTTGCTACAAAACTTATGTAACAGCTGTAAGAGCTGGTGACATATACGTATTCAGTAACAGCCATATGATATACATAGCACTTTAACTTATATTAAATAAAAAGTGTTAAATATTATTTATTAGCATTAGTCACCTGCAATGCTGTCTCATTTGTGGAGGCTTGTTCCAGGTTCCTAGCTGCAGTGTGGGATCCTCTGCACTCCTGTGCATGAAGGACAGCCTTTTTAAGATCAAAGTTTTTGTCTATCCATTGGATAGATGCTAACGGGGCTAACACAAAGTCCAAATGTCTGTGGTATATTCACCCAACAAGTTGTGCTATCGGCTATTATCTTCTCAATGGCATCTGAAATGACGGCTTGTAACTCTTGTAATGTTACGTCGTTAAAATATCTCAGACTGGGACAATGTAGCAAGGCTCAACGTAGTCCATAAATCTTCAGAATCTGACATCCTCATCAACAAAAAATAAAACTTCCACACAGCCGACATTTTGAATTCGGGTATGTTGCACATGACATCATCACGTTTTTACCTGCTGCTGCAGGTAAAAACAGCATACCCGTAGTCCCCTTACATTGAAATTCGACTTACGACGTCACGTAGGAACGGATCTTTGTTGTAAGTCGAATTTCAACGTAAGTCGGAACATTCATAAATACTGCACCATATACATGAACAGTACTGTATTAATAAGCACTTCGCCTATCCTAACACGGTACCTTACATAATTATCAAAAACACATACATTTGGAGCCATAATGAAGGAAAAAGGAGTTAATTTCTTACTGGGAGCTGGTGAAGCCTTCCTCCGTGTGTTAGCATGTTAGCTCGTTGCTCCACCAACATCTGCAGCTGCCTGTGCTTTACACGGTCCAGGGTGTTTACAGTAAGGTCTGTTAGCATGTTAGCTCGTCCCCTCCTAACCTCCTCTGCCTCCGGTCTGCCTCGTAAACCTCCTGTCCAACAATAAGGTCTCCTGTAATTTTCCATTGAGTGCCGCTGCTTCTGCCGTCAAGCTACTGCTGCCTTCAAAACCGGAAGGAACTCGGAACTCGGCTTTCAAAATATTTTTTTCTTTTCTTTTTTTTAATGAGAGATACGTGACGTAACCGCGAACCGTCGTAACTCGAGGCCGTCGTAACCAGAGGACTACCTGTATTTTTTATTGGTGAGTTATTTTAATGGAATGGCCTATGTCTGATATTGAAATTTAACGTTAATATCGGCCAATACAGATACATGCTGATAATATTGTGCATCCCTAATTAAGTGTATGTAGCTCTTTAAATCAGAGTCAGAGTACTTTTATTAACATTGCACAAGTTTTCACTAGTACAGCATGAATATGTACGCACAGTCATCCGGAAGGGGGCGAGTGTGTGAAGCTGCTGCTTATCAGACCACATGAGACATCGTATCACATTATGTTCTTCAGCGCGGCCTCTCCCATCCATATCGGGATGAAGGTCAAAGGTGTGAAAACAAGGAAAGAACCATGAGGGTCACAGCGTTGGTATTAAAAAAGATGTATCACATTTTGTCTTTCAAGACACCATATGAGACAGAAAAAACTATACCAGAAGCACATTTAAGACAATCACATGTTGCATTTTGAGACTGAGGCAGTGAGACTTCTGTCCATGAGACATTCCAGATAGCAAACAGTTCTGAGGTGAAACCAGCCGGCCTCCGATAACGCTCATAAAAAAGTTCTCCGGGGGGGAGGGGGGGTAGCGATAGTGCAGCTGTTTGCCTCAGAAAACACGTCTCAGGAGAAATTTGACATCCAACCTTTTTCCAAGGCTGTTTAGGGTAAAGTCAGATAAGGATTACAATTTTTTTTTTACTTCAAGCAGACAGTATAATTCCTTCAGCCTTGAGTCTTGCTGGGCAACTCTGATATGGTCCAATTCTGGACTTTTTCCTCTGATCCAGCTGTGGCCCTTAGATGTTGACCACCAGCGTCCAGAGTCCCAATCCGAGCGGATGATCTGCGATCCTCAGATCGTGTTCACCTTCCGGATTAGCTCGTAAACAGCTGATTTCCAAGGTCATGGCGCGGATCAGATCAGGTGCTCCAACATTAGGTCCTGCTGAAACTCTCCCTCATTTGCCGATAGGCCAGTGCTCCACAAAACGCCAAAAAAGCAAAGCACCGCCATCGTAATCCAATTTAATCCAGATTCTTCACATTCTCTCAGAGCACACAGAGAGCGAGACGTCACCATTCCATCAAATCCATGGCGTATCTCTCGTTTCGTCTGCGGGGATGGGCCGCTCCCCCGTGCCTTGCCTTTTGTTGAAATCTTTCAGTAGAGTTGAATACCCATACCACCCAATTCATCTTAATCTTCATTCGAGATGCTTCATGAGAAGCTGCAGACAAGACAAAAAGCAGCGGCAGCAGGGGGGTGGGGGGAGGACGGGGGAGGAGAGGAGAAAGGCGACTGCCTCCTTCAGAAGCCAGAACAGAAATGACCTCACTTTGAAGAAACGGTTCATTTCTTACTGGTTTAACAAGCTAGCTGCCAGTTTGAGTGGGTCCATGGCCAAAGTGGATTCCTATTGTCTTAAAACGATCCCAGTCATTTAGGTTTATACAAAGTGTTTTCTAAATCTCTCTATATGTCAGTTTAGCATCACTCATTTGTTTGCATAGAATTCTTTCATATTTTATTTGCAAGCATAAAATGTTTGCGTGCTAATTCACTGCATGCTCAGCCTTTGGACACTTCCTGTTGAAATGTTATACCTGAACGATGTTAATGTAATACTAAACTAACGGTATTGTAAAGATTGAAACAACACTTAGGATGAATCGTAAAAAAAATGCTCAAGATTGAAGTCATTAAGTCAAGTGTTCTTTGCCTCTCAGGTTAGCAATTAGCTCTTCAACCTGGTCAAAATGAAACACTTTAAGTGGAAGCTATTCAGAACAATATTTACAACAGATAAGATATTAAGTAATCATACCATTTTCGCAGAACTCCACTTCAAAATATCTGAACTACCCATTTATGTGTTTTCAGACGACAAGCTTGTGCAAAACAAACTGCCTATTATCTATTTTGGTATAAAACGTCCCCTCAGACGTTACAACCATGCAAGCACAGTCAGTTTTTTTTTAATTGGCAATTTTAAAACTGTAAGCTACTTCAATTTGTTTGGAAACAAATACAGTACGGTATATACAGTAAATCAGAGCCTTTTTTTGTTTTGTTTAGTTTTTAATTACATTTTCAACTGAACATGTTGCACTTCATGCATTTATGTATTATTGTCTCATACAGTGGGCATAGCCTTTTGGTGACATGACATTTTACTCTGACCATTTTGTGTTGTTGATAGAGCATCACGTACCGGGGTCAAGGTTAGACATAAAGACAGTTTTTCTGTTTGAAGCCACAAATCTAAACCTCTACAACCGGTAAGGGAATTAGCTCTCAAGTCTACAGTGTTTTTGTTCGAACCAAACGTGCACAAGAAATAAAAACACTAAAACTTGTCACTCAAAAACGATGTTTAAACCAAACGACAGGACGGACGTCTTAAGAAATTGCACAGGTGTTTCCAGCATCTTGTTTTACCGCCGTCTACTCTGCACCCAGCCCGTGCACAGCCTCAGCTTGACTATGCTCTTCTGCTGATTAGCCACAGCGTGTTTGCTGGCGACACTTGCGCCAATCATTTTCTTACCGGAGCACCATCTGCAGCTCGCAGCCTCAGTGTTTGCCTCACACTCAATTCCATTTAGATGTGAATGCCAAAACAATCAATTGGGAGACACTGACACGAGCACTCAGGAGGTGGAATTTGTGAGTCAGATTTTCCCTTTTGGGCTGCGGCGCATCCTGGTAAACAGATTTTGTAGATGAGCTTGTTGAGTGGCGTCCTTTTTTGCGATGCAAGGCCACAGCCTTGCGGAGGAAGCAATGATATTGAGGAAAGAAAATAAGCACCACGGGATTGATCTTTCATTCGTTTTCAAATAGGAACATTCATTTATTTTGTTAGACTGTATGTTGTATGATTGTTGTGAGGTATATTACATCCTGTTTTGTAGCATATGCCCATTTAACTTTCCATCTGCAGTTGAATCCTTGATAGTCACTTCATCAACAAAGCTATATCCCAATGAAAGAGGCATGCTTTCTCTCTCGCTGTAAAAATAAAGAGTAATTCAGCTGCACTTTTTTTAATTTATTTTGAGTTCATTGGCTCAATTCAATCTCAAAGCCATAATTTGCTCAAACATACTCTTTAAAAAGCACAAAATCAAATCTGAATTTCCTTTAAATGTTACTTGATCATTTTTCTGTCAGAAGCTGGGGGGCAACTTTTGGTCAAATTACTTATAAACATCAGCATAATTTTTTCTGCCCATCCTATGGGTCAGACTTAGCTTTTTTAGACCATCCTATGGGAGTTTCTCAAAACTTGTAATATAAAACGTTTAATTACCTGTTAACTATTATATAGTGGGGAGTGGCGGTGCAGAGGTTAGATAAGGTGTACCTGTGATTGGAAGGTTTCCGGTTCATCTCCCTGGACCAACAGTATTAAAATGTTTGTGGGAAAGTTGACAAAACCACCACTCTCATTGGCCCCACCTAGGCCCTTCAGAAAGGCCCTTAACCCCCACCATTTGCTCCCCTGGGCACCCTAGCTGGTATCTCTCTGCTCCACACAGAGGGCTGTGGTAGCTTGGTGGTCTGTGGTTGTGTCAGGAAGGACATCCGGTGTAAAAACAAATTGCCAAATCGTCTTGCAAATTAGTTCGCTGTGGCGACCCCTAAGGCTGAACAATTAATTGCATTTTCAATAATACTGCGATAAGATTTCCTAATCGCTAAGGCTGTGATTTGACTGGACACATAATCTGGTTACGTGACTTGCGTGTGAGTGGAGCAAAGCAGAGCAGGGAGCGGGAGAAGACAACACTGCACTTTAACTGGTTGCACAATGGCGTCAGGCTCGACAGAAGTTGACACATCTGATAGTTTGGTACCAAAGAGGGGCTGCATGTCCGCTGTTTGGAATTATTTTGGTTATAAAAAGAAGACGCTGCACAACGACATGTGCTGTGTAGAACCTGCCTTGCTGCTGTTGCTACATCTCAAGGTAACACCACAAATCTTTATCAACACTTAAAAAAACCCACCACAAAGCCATTTACAAAAGATGCTTTGCTAGAATGCCAACGACCAGTGCTTCAACTAAACTAAGCAAAGTACCAGCCGACAGGGATCTCTTACCAAACTGTTCGAAGGTATTACTCTGTATGAACATGATTTGAAACGGCACACGGAAATAACTCGAGCAATAACGGAGTTCATAGTGAAATACATGGTGACCAAGCCTGAGTTTACAGCGTTGGCAAACACAATGGATAAGTGGTACAAAATTCCCTCGTGCACACATTTTAGCCAAGTTGCTATCAGAAACAGAGTTGCAGCAGAGCTGAAAACAGTGGAGTTTTTTGCAACTGAAACAGGTTAATTTATTGCTTGTGTTCATTGAAAAATACATGAGAAGAAGACCATGAAAAATTATCTCATTCATTCAACCTTTATTTATACAGGCTAGCCTATATTAAATCGCAATATTGAGGAAAAAAAATCTCAAGTAGAAGATTTTCCAAAATCGTTCAGCCCTAGCGACCCCTGAAGAAGGGAGCAGCTGAAAGAGGAGAGGAAAAAAGTATTGGAATAATAATAGTTAGTTTCAAAATAAACGTATTCAGTATTTTTACATTTGCCCAATAGATAAATGCAAACTTTGGTTCTGACATGTTAATCTTAACATAAATTCTTGTAAATCTAGTCGTTACTGACATAGAGGAATGGCAGCATCTCTCTCCTCGGGCCCATTTCATGACGATACTGTCATCTCCTGCTGGTTGGAGGATGTCAGAACCTATTTTATTTTATTTTACAAGTCAAATGCCTGAACAGGGACCTCAGCAGGGAGAAGAAATGCCTAAGGTGAAATAGTTCTATATATAGCAATTTATACCAACACACAAAAAAAGAAAATATTTTGTTATTGCAGTCATTTAAATATAACCTTGGCCTAAAGTAAAGTTGGCGCAAACTTTAAAAGAAAAACAATGTGTAGCCATGTTTCTTTCAGAAACCACCTGTGCTCTCTGTAATGTCTCCAGACTCCTTTGATAATACCACTTGTTTTTTTACCCCGCAATACGGAATTTGGTGGTCCACACTTTAGTGTTTTATCACGTTAACTTTGATTCCACTGAGGCAGTGGTAGACCTGATGGGACTCACGTGCTGCAAGGTACAATTACTGTTTCTGACACAAAGGAGTGCTGACGCTTTGAAATGCTCAGTATAAAGGCAGCTGGAGGTGCCTTTGCCAAACAAATGTTGTGACAAACTTAACTTATAGCATATTTTTAATTTATTAAATGACACTATGACACATGGCTTTACTTTACAAGAACTTAAGCACTCCTACTCAACCTTCCCTCATTTTCAAGCGATGGATCTGAGATTAAAGGCCATGCTGAACTCATGCTGAGGGACACTCAATGAAACTGATGTTTGAATATTTTGCTGACTTGCTGATGTTGGAATCACAGTTTTGGACCACAAGAGGATCTCCCCACAGTCCTTGAAACTATTTTAACAGTTCTGCTCTTTTGTGGTGGTAGTTTTTGCAGTGCTGTAGCCGCTCAGTCACTATGTCTGTGTTTATTAGGTATTTTTTTTTAATTCCTCCTTCAGAGTCTAGGCTTTCTAAGTGTAATTGGCCTTTTTACAATTACTAATCCATATGTGTAAAATCAGGCACCACACGACAGAGACCTTCATAGCTACTCACAGTGTTCAAGGTTGGTGTGCTGCTGTAGTTTTTTGGTCCTTTACATCTGCTTGTTTTTTGACTTTCATATACAAATGCACTTATAAAATTATTTTAGTGGTGTTTTACATCATGATAGCTAAATGTCCTCAATGTGCCTGGTGTTGGAATGACTGCAGAGGTAACATAGGTAGATATGAACACAGTTTAGTGTATTTTTCAAGATCTTGAATTAGGCATGAACATATTTGGACTACTGTATAATACTTTACAAAATACTGACTTTGAGCATGCACATAACTGTATTAAGTAATTAAGAACTTTTGAGTCAGTTTGATTCATACACAAGCCAGTGTTGATTGGATAAGCTAGTTGAACACTTCCAGCACACGCATTATTAAACTTACTTTAGTGCTTATAAATTAGATCCTGCTGTACTTAGAGGTAATAATGTGCTGTTCTTTGAATGTGTGCAACATAAAGTAGACTGATCTTTGCTCCTGTAACCCCTTCTTCTGTTTGTAGCGCTTCTTCAAACTCAACTTTTAAAAATTAAAACAAAAACCCACAACACACAGCTCCAACTACAGAGTCCTCAGTTATTGCAGTTGGTCATTGTCACATGCAAGAGGTACGTGGCTATGCAGACGATCAGCCTGAGTGTTGCACAATCACAGCGTTCCCCTGGCAGAGCAAAACCAAATACACCCAACCCCCGATTTACGAACGAGTTTGGGACCTAAGAACGGTTCGCAGGTCGATCTGTTCGCAGGTCAGACCTTCCGTACACTCGTCACTCGGGGATGTCCTGTATTATTATTTTTTTTTGTGGTACCAAGTACAGTACGTACTTCGCCTATCCTAACACACCTAACACAGTGTAATTAATTAATACAGTACAGTAATAAAAATATAAATTAAATAAAAATATAATTTCTTACTTGGAGGTGGTCAAAGCCGCTGCTGCGTCCCGTGTTAGCTCCCTTGTTAGCTTCTGGAGCTAGCCAGGCCGGAGGTGTTCGCGCGGCGGCCTGGCACGATCGGCGATAAATCTGCAGCTGCCTGAGACATCCACAAAGTTCACAGAGACGTTTCCAGCTCGTAATTAATCCATATGAAGCCATCCTGGTCACCAGTCTTCCAAACCTGGCTGCCTGCAGCCGTAACTATGACCTAAGATGGCGTCCGGTGTTCTGCTTTAACTAGTAACCCTGTAAACTGGAGACTTTCAAAGCAGCCGTGACTGACCTAAGATGGCCTCCGGTGTTCTGCCTTAATTTGTGACCGTGAAAACTGGAGACCTTCTTCCTGTTATGACCGGAAGTTGCACAATTATTGCGCAATCATGACAAAAATGATCAGAAATGATCATTTTTATCATAATTATTATTTATAAAGCCTTTAAAACAACCACAGCTGCAACAAAGTGCTGTACACATGAAATTAAGAACATTAAAACACAAAAAAATATATATATAATAATAATAATATATATATTTTTTTAATACAGTAATGTCATATTTTTATGCAAAGGTCAAAGGAAAAGTTTACAAGACAGTGGTGAGACCAGCTATGTTGTATGGTCTGGAGACAGTGGCATTGACAAAAAGACAGGAGAAAGAACTGGAAGTAGCAGAAATGAAGATGCTGAGGTTCTCCTTAGGAGTGACAAGGATGGATAAGATCAGGAATGAGATCATCAGAGGTACAGCACATGTTAAACAACTGGGAGATAAAGTTAGGGAGGCCAGACTGAGATGGTTTGGACATGTCCAGAGGAGGGACAGTGGGTATATTGGTAGAAGGATGTTAGAAATGCAGCTGCCAGGAAAAAGACAAAGAGGGAGACCAAAGAGGAGATATATGGATGCAGTTAGAGAGGACATGGAGGTAGTTGGAGTGAGGACAGAGGATGCAGAGGACAGAGTGAGGTGGAGGAGGATGACTCGCTGTGGCGACCCCTGAAAAGGGAAAAGCCGAAAGAAGAAGAAGAAGAAGAAGAATGTCATATTTTTATTAAATATGATACGTTCGTAGGTCCGGGCCGCCGTAGGTCGATGGAGTCGTAGGTAGGGGGTCACCTGTATGTAGGTCAGTGTAACAGTGTCATAGTAGGACTCACAGTCAATATAAAACTTGGAGTCCTTATTACTGTTTGGTCTGAAAATATTTCTTTGGTCCTGTGATGGACCTGTCCAGAGTTCTTTCGCCCTCTGACTACTGGTCACTGGCACTTTTCTAGCTGTTGTTATGCGATGTTCCATTCACCTTGGAATTTGAAATGCTGATCTGGGAATAACATGACTGACTTAACCCTGTTTCAGCTGTGTCGGACAACAAGTAAACGGACTGTACTTGTACAGCGCCTTTCTATCGTATCAAGACACTCAAAGCTCTTTACACCACAATCTGTGTCCTCGTTTACCCATTCATACAGCACTCTACTATTTATATACAAAGCTAATTGAACAAATCATTCTAAAGAGAATAATCAATGCTTCATCACATTTATACAGTACACCGATGGGACACACATCAGAGGCAATGAGGGTCAGTGTCTTGCCCAGGGACACTTCGGCTGGTGGATTTGAACCCCAAACTTTTGCATTGGAGGACGACTGCTCTAACCACTCACCCACAGCCACCCAAGTGGGTTTTGTTTTTGTGTTCAGTAACCAGACCATTAGCAAAAAACAACTAGCAATAAATTCACTAACACATGTTGGCTATCGCTTGACTTTCAAAGTCATAGTTCAGACTTTTGGGACATTCCAGTTGATGTATATATATTTTTTAATGCCTGCTAGTCAGAACAAATGAAAAGGACAATTACTGATACTATATTTACACTCCAAAACCAACTCTTCAAAACTCATAAGTTGTTGGTTGTTTTGCCCCTAGATGCTCTTACCAAGCATACAAGAGCATCTAGGGATCTAGCATCTAGCATCCATCTTCACTCACTGCCCTCTCTGCCTGCCTGGAGGAAATAAGGGCATGGATGAATCAGAACTTTCTTCAATTAAACTGCTCCAAGACTGAGGCCATAATGATTGGCACCCCTCACCAGATACAAACATCAACTTTAACAACAATCTCCTTCTCTGGTCAAGACATCCCCCTCTCCACCTCTGTTACAAATCTTGGAATAAAAATGGACTCTCATCTTACATTTGAAACTCACATTAAGCATCTGTTTAAAACTTGCTTCTTCCATCTTCGAAACATCTCCAGACTTCGCCCATCTCTGACTTTTTCCGATGCTGAGAAACTCGTCCATGCCTTTGTCTCCTCCAGGCTCGACTACTGCAACTCCCTGTTTATTGGAATCCCTGGCAAAAACCTTCAGAAACTTCAATATATTCAAAACAGTGCAGCAAGGATTTTATTGAGAGCTCGTAAATTTGAACATATTACACCCATTCTCCATAACCTCCATTGGCTTCCTGTCACCTACAGAATTCAATACAAAACTGCTCTCATTACACATCAATGCTTACATGGAACTTCACCTGACTATCTAAAGGACATTCTTGCACCATATTCATCCACCCGGTCTCTACGATCACAGAACAGTAATCTACTTCACATTCCACGAACCAAATTAAGGACCATGGGAGACAGGGCATTCTGTGTGGCTGCCCCCCGCCTATGGAACTCCCTTCCTGACTGCCTGAGAGCTCCACAGTCACTGGTTGACTTTAAAAGCGGTTTAAAGACTTTTCTTTTTAAGCAAGCCTATTCTGCCCCCGCATGATTTTATCTTTGATCTTGGTTGATAGTATTATTGATTTTACTTGATTTTATCACTTGTTTTATTTATTTATTTATTTATTTATTTATTTATTTTTTAAGCAGGCCTATTCTGCCTCCACATGATTCTGTTTTTAATCTTAGTTAATACCATTATTGATTTTATTTGATTTTATCACTTGTTTTTATTGTTGTAGCACTTTGAGATTTTTATTAATGAAAAGTGCGGTATAAATTGAATTTATTATTATTATTATTATTATACATGTGAAAAATACCATAGCCGATGTCAAATTATTGACCAAGATGCTGAGCAGCCAATCAAAGTGATCTTTGTCACTGACAGACTCTACTCTTATTCAGCATGTTAAAAATAACACCTATGTGGTCTGATAGAGAGAGAGAGAGAGAGAGAGAGAGAGAGAGAGAGAGAGAGAGAGAGAGAGAGAGAGAGAGAAACAGTAGTTTACTGCAGTTTTAGATGTTCCTGACAGCCGATGTCAACTCGGTGTCTTGTGAACACCACTAACAGGAAAAATGATGTCAAAACCATTTAAGCATTTGCATGTTTCTAAATTAATCTCTCACAATTTAATAATTAATCACCTTCATGAGGTTTCACTAAATCTTTCATCCTCACCTTGAATCACTAAAATGTAAGTCAATGTGCTTGTTAAATAATAAAACAACTCTACCTGTCAGCTGACCCCTAATTTTCAGATTTCACGGTTACTTATAACCCAGACAGAGAACTGAAGCGGATGTGCTGTTTAATAAATGAGCAACACGACAGTTCTTTTCCCACAAACTCCACAGGTCATGGTAGATGGATGTGTCTGGAGCCGTATTTTATGATCGGGCTAATTAAAGTGTCCTGTCTTTTTTATGTCTGTGGCAGGAAACTTTACGTCTTCCTATGAGGCAAACTGAGGCTGGGACATTGTGGAAGGACGACTGTCTTCATTTAGTACATAAATCTCCTTTGTTATATTATTTTCTCTCAGTTCAATTGGTTCAAACAATCAGATTAGCTGTTTTAGGTGTTACTGTTATTTTTTTAAAGGCAGAACATTAGGATTTCGCTATACGATGAATGGAAACCTTTCAAAGTCATGGTATTTATTGCTCTTTAGGATTCCAGGTATACACACTCTTATTTGGCAAATCCAGATCTCAACTACCGGTAAGATGTTTCTATTAAAATGTATTTAAAATGACAATTATCACATTGTCGCTTGTCCTGACAAGAACAGTACGCTTGTCTGTCCGTGCTCATAGTAGCTGTGTTGCTTTAGTTTTCCCGTGGTTGTGATTTTATATGAGATTCACTTGACAATTTTCACTTTATTACTGCTGTGTCCAGGTAGTCCCTGATAGGATTAACCAATGTCCATGAATCATTGCTGCACAGCATTTGAGACGCTGGTCAGCGGCTCAACTTGTATATTTGGGATTGTTCACCGGAGCTATACCATGCTCTTGTTTCATAAATGCTTTCCAGAAACCGTCCCTGAATACAGATCCTTGGTTGACGCCATGTCACTGTTCAGACATTGGCCTTGGTTTAGACTGATGGTGAGTAATTCCTCATATGTGAAGAGGGTTGTGATGCGCCTGTCACTGGGAGGGTGGAAACGTGCTCTCTGGCCCCAAACCTAATTTCCAATGAAAGATTGAGGAGGCTATAACATGCCCGGGGCAAGGAGCTGCGCTCTTTTTCTTGTCTCGTCTTTTAATCACATCAAGCTTTTAATTCTTTCATGAACTAATCTGAAGCCTTTTTTTTAACCTTTTATGAAGACCAGGTGAGCTGTGATTACTTGGATGTTGAGACTTCTCAGATTTTGCCTTATTGGCTCTGGTTGACTGACTCGAGGATTTCCCTACAGTCACTCGTATACAGTACTCAGGTGGATTCACACATACAAGGAGCTGCTGCATTATGCATCGGTCCACTGGAAACAGTCTAATCGATATAAAAGGTTTAGCTCCTGTATTGACTGGACATGCAGTACACATGCTATAAAGGAGAAATCACATTGCAATGAAGTATAAATACCTGCTGTTATAGGTTAGCTGTATTGGAAGTGAACTAGTAACATAGGTCCATAGGGAGGAACGCTTCCTTCATTGTTAGTTTTCTCACACTCAGGTGAGTGAGCTGATATTTTCCTTGCCTGTATACCACTGCTGCACTGATAGATGGACATCAGATCTGAGTGGATATGTTACAGCATGCTCTTCTCGTATCTGGTGATGTTCCACAGACCAAATCCTGACAAATGAAAATGTTGCTCATGTAATCTGTGAGGGCCGTTGCTGTCTAGATCCAGATTAAACTGGCTGGAATCAATAAACACCTTCCCTTCTCTTACCTGTACATGCTTCTTAACCTTTTACCCTGAAAAGGTCACCAGCAGCCCACAGTGTTTTTACCTCCGGCGTGCTTCATGTCTGACTCTAGTCATCCATGACCATCCCCACTGGCCATCTTCCACCAGTGTGATTAGTTGTGAGATCTCTCTGAAGATGGATGGTTCAGACGTCCTTGACTGGTTTGCAATAAGCACTGCCGTTCCCTCCTTCTATCCTGCATTTTAAATCACTGTTGTCTGTTTGATGGCAGGCAATTACTTGAGATTGTTTCTCCTTTGTTGTACAAGCCGCTTGGCATTGTGCCCCCTCCTCCTTTATTTTCTCCTTGGAAGCTAGTGTCCTGTTTTCCTGCATGACAGCTGCACAAAGCTTGAAGTCGAGCATGATCTGACTCTGCAAGCATAGATTGAAAGGGTTTAAGGAAATACGCTCATAAGTATTGGCAGTTGCATGAACTGAGTTTTCTTGCGATGAGTATTTCTTCAGCCAATTTTGAAATGGTAATTATTGTTTGGGTGTTTTAAACCCAGCTGCCAGTCAAAATATACTTTCAGTTTACTACGGTACTTTTTTTTCTCCATAACATATATACAGTATTAAAAAAAAATCATATTTTTGATCCCGTTTTGGATTTAGTTTTAGTTTTTTCCTGCTAGTAGGTTTTAATGGTGCAACTTACCCAAAATAGTTCAGCCAAATTAGTTGGGGCAATCAGATTTGATTAGATCTTTTTTTAATTTAAATAAGTGGATTTTTTTTTAATGAGGGTGTGAGGATATTAACAAATCTGTCTTGAATTCAAACTAACAAGGACAAGTGTCACCTTGAGCTTGTTTTTGCTGTCAGGTTCCAGCTCTTACTTTTTCATAGCAGGGTTTTACTCAAAAATGAGGCAGCAGATTTGGTACTTCCATCCTAAACAGCAGAGAATAGGCGAGTGGCAGCGTGTAGGAGAGATGAGTGACAGCTGAATAAGAAGTCTGAATAGCCAGAGGAGAATGACCTTGGCATTCATATCGGAAGATGTGGGAAATAATCAGCAGCGGTGTGCCCTGATGGCTCTGCTGCAAACAATGAGCCTCACTTTATGAAGGGAGTCTATTAAGGCTTCAGTTGCCCTTTTTTTTCCTGCTCTCTTTCTCAGTTGCGTTCAAGAGCATGCAAAGTTTCACCCAGTGAACGCTTCAGTCACTAAAAATGGCCACCATTAATCCACACTGAGGGTGATGATGTAATGGTTGTTTACACTTTTAAAGTGATATCCAAATGCAAATAACGCCTCTCTGTCATTTGAAAAAAAGGCAAGGCTTTAAGGTCCAGCAGGAGCACACCAAGCAGTTGCCTTTAGGCTTTCTGGACTATCACTATTTATTTGGCTCGTAGTAACTGTGAGCTTTTTGTTTGGTGCTTACGGAAAAAAAAAAAAACCCGGCGCACAGAATGTCAACAGCGGGAATATAGACGTCACAAAGCTCTGCAGTGTTAGCAGTCACCCCGACAGTCTGTGTGACATTCAGCAGTTTGAAATGACATTTGTGACATTCACTGAGTGAGAGTAATATATTCACCTGGGTTGGTTCATCTAGCCCTCACCAGAACAGACAGATGTTTTAAATCCTATATGCACCAAGTCTTCTCACACTGTCAACAGCTTCTTGTAGCCTGGCTGCCTGATTTTATCACATCAGAATGGAGTGAAAATCCAGTGATACATGCTTTTTTTAATTTAATTTTTATTTTTTTGGAGCTGATATGAGGCGTGCTTTGTTTTTTTTGCGTCTTACATATTAATGTGCGTGGATTTTTGTACCGTTGCATTTATGGGTGGCTTTTCCCCCCTATCCTTCCCATTGCACTGCATGCAGCTCAGTGGAGTGGCTTTAAGATGTGGCAGAAGGCTATTACATTCTGACATATTGCCGCGCCTGTGTCATATAGCATTTAATTCAAATGACGGACACGGAGGCGTGACTACACTCAGCCTGTCACAGAGAGCATCCCTTAAAAAATTTCTTTGTTCCTCACGCTCTTTTAGATAACAAAATGACAGTCGCTGGCTTTCTTGGAGTGCGCAGATGAAAGCTCGATGCTGGAGTTTTTATTTGTCATCCCCGCGGAGTGAGAGGGAAGCAGCACGACTGCCTCCTGCACCTGTGGGAGAAAAGCCTGGCTTCTCACCTTAAGCCTCGGAGGATGATTGTTTTCTCTCTGCTCGTGTACAATAGGAGCATGAGCTTCAATAATTCAGGAGTTTCTCTGTATACGTCTACATGCACGCTTGTTTAACATACCCCGAGCGTCGGGATGGATTCTCCATTGTTCATCTGCAACAGATTTGAAAACTCACCCGCAAAAGCCTAAAGTTTGCAGGAAGTAAGCGATCCGTCAGACTGAGCGCTTCATTGCCTTTACTATTTGTCAAAGTTACAACTTTACTCATTCTGCCCTACACCTTCATTTATTACTCCCTCTCAGCTCTGGCTTAGGACTTTTATCCACTCATTGATTTTCCTCCGCTTCACTTTATTATTCTATTAGTTTAAAAACTGAGAGCCAACACCTTTACAAGTTTCCTTCATCCAGTCGCGTAAGCTCAAAGCTGCCGCTTCTTGCTTGCTTGCATCAAAGCCAGGTGCTAAACATTGCTGTTTTTGAAAACCTAATTAGCTTTTTTTTTCTGACTGCATCCTGCTGATGATGCTGACAACCCTCCAAACTCCATCGTCTCTGCCACCGTCAGCAGTAGTTTACTCTGAATGCCGTGGTGTGTTTAATGACCCTCTAAGATATGACATTTCAGTCGACAGTGTTAAACGCCATCTTTTGAAAGCAAGAAATGACTGGATTTATCTTGTTTTTCATAAACATCCTGCACTAATTTCTGCACTTCACATTTTTTTAAACATCGATTCTAAAATAGATTCTTACTGCATTCATAAGCACGTTTTTAAAACGTCCAACGTTCTGTGTCCTTGACCACACACAGAAAGGTGGAGAGTTTTCAGAAATGCTCATCACTCTTAATGGAATTATCACAGAACAACTGCAGACTTTTGGCAAGAGCTGCCTGTTTTTACTCCTGCAATGAATGGAAGAGCCCAGTCCGTGAGGACGCTGCTCTGCAGGAAAGTTTGCGTAGGAAACTAGAACAAAGATGAACCATATCCTCCATGAATGATTGAGCACCAGTGCAAATGTAGGGCACAAACACATGTTTAATCATCACTTACACCCGTGTTGTACATAAACAGACATGTTGAAAGTACCATATTTTTCAGCCTATAAGTCACAGTTTTTTTACATAATTTACATGCCCTGCAACTTATAGGCCTAAGCGACATATTTATGGATTTTTTCCCCATATTTATAAACTATTTTTTGACTGAGATATGACAGCTTTAATTCATTCTGACTGAAAAAATTAAATAAAAATAGCAGTACCACTTTCATCCACTTGATGGCAGCAAAGTAGGAATAGGAGTATGGCATGCTGTTGTATCATGTAATAAGTAATCGTGGCTTTAATGACAAATTCAAAAAAGTTCAAGACAAAAACAACTGGACTTATTTATTATACTTTATACTTTATTGTTTTTTTTCTTGAACTTTTTTGAATTTACCATGTCCTGGATGACTGAGAATCTTCACCAGCTATTAATGACTCAATCGGCCTGCCATAGTCTCCCCACCTGCATTCTGCTCGTTCTTTGGAACCATCAAAACAGCTGCACTGCTCCTGCGAAATGCAGATAATTTGATCATTAAGGTGCATTTAGTAAGGAAAAGTTAGACTGAGACACACATTTACTATAGTTTCAAGCAAACAAATAATTGTTTTTAAATGTTAATCTTGTTAAATTCTTGTTAAAGTCCTCACGTGCACGTTTCCGCGGCCGCCGTTTGGCAGCCCTTCGGTCTTTGGCACAATACCGGTCCACATTTCCGGGTTCTCAGCCGTGACGCGTAACAAACGCGATGCGTCAGCGGTGACGCATAATAGATGGGACGTATACAGTGAAGCAACATATTTATGGATTTTTCCACTTTATTAGACAAATATTGACTGATGCAACTTATAGGGTGGAGCGACGTGTCCGCCGGAAATACGGTAAGTCTCCCTCCTGTCTGCAGCCTTTATTGTATTACATTTAGTTTAAAATGCAAAATAAGTTGGTTGACTAAATGATTCAGAACACGAGATAAAGTAAGGAAAGGATATGGAGCTCAAGGGCCTGCTGACAGATGATACAGCCCTCCTGGACCTCTAATGAGAGATAATCCAGTTCTCTCCTGTCCAAAGCCAACAACTGCAGTTGCTGCTGCTGGGGAGCTCCTGCTGCTCCTGAAGGACGTCACTGCACCCCAACATGTCCACCTTCCTCCCACATATCCTCTTGCCTGAACACCTTGTAATTAGAAAACTCTGCATATAATCATCACAGTGAGCGCTGCTGAGATCAGAGACTAAATAGACTAGAAATAATGTTAAAGAAACCTTGGAATATTTAAACCCATCCTTGCCAGGCTCAATAATTTAAATCAGGGGCTTGCTAGACTACTGTACTCGTGTTGATTTGAAAAGAGCAAGTGTGAATACGCAAAAGCGAATCCAAAGGAGCTCGTACTGAATTCACAGTTCGGGAGAAAAGGCAGGTTATTTTATTTTAAAGCAGAGTGTGGTCACGAGTGTTTTCTGCCTCTCCTTCACGAGTCTCCACCAGAGGGTTGAAAAAGCGTGTAGCATAATGTCTGCAGAGGGTTCTCAACATGGCATGCATTTTAC
>JBBPBX010009867.1:8141-59136 GCA_038048925.1 Garcialebias charrua
TTATAAGAGGTGGCTGTGAAAAGAGATGTCTGGGCCTCCTTGCTCGAGCTGCTGCCCCTGCAACCTGATTTCAGAACAAGCAGAAAATAATGGATGGATGGATGGATGGATGGATGGATGAATGGTACTAAAAAGTGAACCAAGAACAGCAATGTAGAATAGTAAAAACAGGAACATGTCTGCATTGGATTTTGTCATGAACATAGCAGATGTTTGAAGCCATTTAGAGAAGTCATGTTTGAGATCTGCTCAAAAGATTTATAGCAACAAAGACAGAGTGCTGCAATCAGAACATGCATGTATGATGCATCCTTACATACAAGACTGAGGCCATACTGATTGGCACCCCTCACCAGGTACAAACATCAACTATAACAACAATTTCCTTTTCTGGACAAGACATCCCCCTCTCCACCTCTGTTACAAATCTTGGAATAAAAATGGACTCTCATCTTACATTTGAAAATCACATTAAGCATCTGTTTAAAACTTGCTTCTTCCATCTTCGAAACATCTCCAGACTTCGCCCATCCCTAACTTTTTCTGATGCTGAGAAGCTCGTCCATGCTTTTGTCTCCTCCAGGCTCGACTACTGCAACTCCCTGTTTATTGGAATCCCTGGCAAAAACCTTCAGAAGCTTCAATATATTCAAAACAGTGCAGCAAGGATTTTGTTGAGAGTTCGTAAATTTGAACATATTACGCCCATTCTCCATAACCTTCATTGGCTTCCTGTCACCTACAGAATTCAGTACAAAACTGCTCTCATTACACATCAATGCTTACACGGAACTTCACCAGATTATCTAAAGGACATTCTTATTCCATACTCATCCACCCGGTCTCTGCGGTCACAGAACAGTAATCTCCTTCACATTCCGAGAACCAAATTAAGGACCATGGGAGACTGGGCTTTCAGTGTGGCTGCCCCCCGCCTATGGAACTCTCTTCCTGACTGCCTGAGAGCTCCACAGTCACTGGTTGACTTTAAGAGCGGCTTGAAGACCTTTCTTTTTAAGCGAACCTACTCTGCCTCCTCATGATTCTACCTTTGATCTTAGTTGATACTGTTATTGATTTTACTTGTTTTATCACTTGTTTTATTTGACCTTTAATTTTGTTGCACCTTGTAGCACTTTGAGATTTTCATTAATGAAAAGTGTGTTATAAATTAAATTCATTATTATTATTATTTATTTCTATGCTGATGATACAGTTGTTTACTGCTGAGCTAAAACAGTTGCTAAGGCTTTTCAGTTTCTGCAATCCGCTTTTGACATCATCCAGTCAGATCTGTTCCGTCTCAAACTTGCCCTTCTTCTTTCTTCTTCTTCTTTCGGCTTCTCCCTTCGTCAGGGGTTGCCACAGCGAGCTAGTCGCATGAAGATTTGGCAATTGTTTTTACGCCGGATGCCCTTCCTGACACAATCACAGACCACCGAGCTACCACAGCTCTCTGTGTGGAGCAGAGAGCTGAGATCTAGGGTGCCCGTGGGAGCAGAGGGTGTGGGTTAAGGGCCTTGCTCAAGGGCCCAGAGTGGGGCAGATGAGGGGGGAGACAGGTGTGACCGCTTCACTTATCCCGGTCACACCTCCATCTCAAACTTGTCCTAAATGCTGATAAAACATAAGGGATGTTTTTTTCAAATAGGAAGTCGGTCCCAGCAGATCCTCCTCTGATTTTATCATCAAATGTTGTCCCAATTGAGTTTGTTGATTCCTATAAATATTTGGGTATCCTGATCGATTCACATCTCTCTTTTAAACTCCACGTGGAAAACCTAGTAAAGAAACTGAAAGTTAAACTGGGTTTCTTTTTCAGAAACAGATCATGTCTAACACTGAATGTTAGGAAACGCCTTGTATCTGTGACTTTCCTTCCCTCCATTGATTACGGTGACATTCTCTACATGAATGCTCCTACAAGCACCCTGCAGATGTTGGATGTTGTCTATCATGGTGCACTAAGATTCATAACTGGTTGTGATTATCGTACCCACCACTGCACCCTGTATTCACTGGTTAACTGGACATCATTAACTTCACGCAGACTCTTCCACTGGTACATTTTCATCTTCAAATCACTTCTTGGTCTGCTGCCTCATACATCTCCTCCTACATGTCTCTGCGTGAGTGCAGCTACAGCGTGCGCTCTCAGGACATGATCACCTGCAGTATTCCGTCAGTGAGGACTGAACTTGGAAAAAGGACCTTCTCCTACTCTGCTCCTGTTTCCTGGAATATCTTACAAAAAGATCTGAAGATCTCGGCCTTGCCCTCTCTAAATGGTTTTAAGAATCTGTTGGAATCCTGACAAAAACCAATGCAGATATACAAGATACAAGATACAAGATACAAGAGCTTTTATTAACATTGCACCAGTTCTCACCAATTACAATGTGATTATGTATACACAGTCATCCAGAAGAGGGGTAGAGAATGTAAAGCTGCTGCTTATTCAAAACACATGACATGTTCTTCAGCGCGGCCTCTCTCATCCGTCTCGGGATGAAGGTCAAATCAGATATGGAAAAAGGAAAACACAATAGGTATCATTTGTGATATTCAAAAAAAGAATCTATCAAAGATTGTCTTAAGACACTCTATGATAAAGTCCCAAAAACTCTATCAGCATTAAGCATAACCAGACAAGACATTGTTGCAGTTTGACGACATGCAAGGAGATCAAAGAGTCTGTGAGTAACATTCAGATAAGCACAGTTCAGCAGTTGTTCAGCTTGGCGCTATCCGAGCGCACACACATAGATCTCTGGGGGGGGGGAAGGAGGTCAGCAAGGTCTCTTCAGCTCTACGACTCCAGGAGAATAGTTTCCAGACAGCCTTCTTTTCAAGGTCGTGTGCAGAAACCAGATTAGATAGTTCTTTGTTTATCTTCAATCCATGCCACAGTGTTCTTTTTGACTGCAGCCTTCCAAGTCCAGGTGCTGTTCAGGTCCAAAATCGCCGAATCATATGAGGTTCCGAGCTACGAACCCCCATCTGTGCCCTGATTGAGGCCGGGCGGCTGTAAACGAGTTCCAAAGCGCACCGCAGGTCCGCGGTGGTCTACCGCCGCTCCCATCGTGCGGTTCAGTTCGTACAACAGCTGGGATGAGGAGCTCACAGCCCGGATCAGAGAATCTTGCTGATCAGGAAGTTTGGCCAGCGCGCTGATAGCCGCCGAAGTCTTCCTGAGCTTCCAGTAGCAGACAGCTCCGCTGACGCCAAAAAACAGAGCAGCTGCCACCAATATCCCAATAATCCACAAATCTTCCACGTCTTCGACAGACAAGACGGTCAGACACATAGGTTGCCACTGTCCCCACGAGTCCATCATGTATCCGACAGCGTGCGTGTCAGAGGGGCAGACTGCTTCTCCTGGCCCGGTCCGCCTCGTGGAAAAAATCTTATCTATAGAGGAAACAGCCCAATTAATTAAATCCATCGCAAATTGGTTCGAGTGAGCTCGTCCTGTTCGGGTGGCCCTGGGGACTCTGGGCTCTGGGTCCTTCTTGGGGTCTTGGGCTTTGATTGCCCCTTCGTCTGCCTCGGGCCTTGGGGGCAGATCTCTGATGCTTCACGGTCACTACTGAATGTTCTATTGGAGGAACCTTATTCACTTGTGCATGTTCACAGCCACACACAAATGGATGCAGGGATGTGTAAATATCAAATGCAGATATGTAGATGGATATGTGATATGAATGTATATGTATATATATTTGTAGGTATGGGTATGTTTATTTATGGAAATCTATTGCAAGGTCATGAATATTATTAGTCTTTATGCATGTGTATGTTGTTGCTGTGTTCTGTCATGTGCTTTGCAGGATTGCGGACGGAGGTTGGGTGTGTTTGCCTTGTGCTCTTTTTGTGGATAATTGTTGTTTTGTTGTCTTACTTTCTAT
Organism: Garcialebias charrua; assembly: GCA_038048925.1. Lineage (NCBI taxonomy): Eukaryota > Metazoa > Chordata > Actinopteri > Cyprinodontiformes > Rivulidae > Garcialebias > Garcialebias charrua. Next base: position 12,050 of record JBBPBX010009867.1, read on the forward strand.
CTTTCCTTTCTCTCTATAAAAAATCCTTCAGAGGATGGCTGTGAGGTGAGAAGGGAGGCCATCTATAAAGGGGAAGAAAAAAATGAGTCCAGCTACAGGTAGGAGGTGAAACACCCGGAGATCTGGTGCAGAAAGAACAATCTTCACATCAATGTGAAGAATGTATACTATATTCAATGTATACATTTAAGAAAAAGGTCAAAAAGGACTTGCTCAAAAACTATATATGATGTAACTTAGTGTGTTTGTGTATTACACTTATGTTGACTGATGATGTAGCTTAGTGTGTTTGTGTATTACAGTTAGAAAAATTAAGTAGAGTTATTCATTTTGTGATGTAGTTTGTGTATTACAGTTAGAAAAATTAAGTAGAATTATTCATTTTGTGATGTAGTTTGTGTATTACAGTTAGAAAAATTAAATAGAATTATTCATTTTTGTGATGTAGTTTGTGTATTACAGTTAGAAAAACTAAGTTGAATTACTCATTTTCTGATGTAGTTTGTGTATTACAGTTAGAATGATGTAGTTGTGTATTACAGTTAGAAAAATTAAGTAGAATTATTCATTTTGTGATGTAGTTTGTGTATTACAGCTAGATAAATTAAGTAGAATTATTCATTTTGTGATGTAGTTTGTGTATTACAGTTAGTAAAATTAAGTAGAATTATTCATTTTGTGATGTAGTTTGAAAGTTATCATTGGTTGAAGAAACTGTGAAATAAGGGGCAGATATAATATGATTTCATCTTCTTTCTACTCCCTTCATTTTATCCTACTTGTATTCTTGTATGATGAATAATATAAATGGAAACAATGTTCCCTCGCCCGGACGCGGGTCACCGGGGCCCCACTCTGGAAGCCAGGCCCGGAGGAGGGGCACGTTGGCGAGCGCCTGGTGGCCGGGCTTTCACCCATGGAGCTCGGCCGGGCACAGCCCGAAGAGGAGACGTGGGTCCCCCTTCCCATAGGCTCACCACCTGTGGGAGGGGCCAAAGGGGTCGGGTGCATTGTGGAATGGGTGGTGGCCGAGGGCGGGGACCCTGGCGGTCTGATCCTCGGCTACAGAAGCTGGCCATTGGGACATGGAATGTCACCTCTCTGGTGGGGAAGGAGCCTGAGCTAGTGTGTGAGGTTGAGAGGTTCCGGCTAGAAATAGTCGGACTCACCTCAACGCATGGCTCTGGCTCTGGAACCAGTTTCCTTGAGAGGGGTTGGACACTCTTCCACTCTGGAGTTGCCCCTGGTGAGAGGCGCCGAGCAGGAGTGGGCATACTTGTTGCCCCCCATCTTGGTGCCTGTACGTTGGGGTTCACCCCGGTGAACGAGAGGGTAGCCTCCCTTCGCCTACGTGTGGGGGGACGGGCTCTGACTGTTGTTTGTGCCTATGCGCCGAACGGCAGCGCAGATTACCCACCCTTTTTGGAGTCCTTGGAGGGGGTATTGGAGGGTGCGCCTCCTGGGGACTCCCTTGTTCTGCTGGGGGACTTCAACGCTCACGTGGGCAATGACAGTGAGACCTGGAGGGGTGTGGTTGGGAGGAACGGCCCCCCTGATCTGAACCCGAGTGGTGTTCTGTTGTTGGACTTCTGTGCTCGTCATGGATTGTCCATAACGAACACCATGTTCAGGCATAAGGGTGTCCATATGTGCTCTTGGCACCAGGACACCCTAGGTCGTAGTTCAATGATCGACTTTGTTGTCGTCTCATCTGATCTGCGGCCGCATGTCCTGGACACTCGGGTGAAGAGAGGGGCGGAGCTGTCAACTGACCACTACCTGGTGGTGAGTTGGCTCCGATGGTGGGGGAGGATGCCGGTCAGACCTGGCAGACCCAAACGTATTGTGAGGGTCTGCTGGGAACGTCTGGCAGAGTCTCCCGTAAGACGGAGCTTTAACTCCCACCTCCGGGAGAGCTTTGAACACGTTCCGAGGGAGGCGGGGGACATTGAGCCCGAGTGGGCCATGTTTCGCGCCTCTATTGTCGAGGCAGCTTATCGGAGTTGTGGCCGCAAGGTTGTTGGTGCCTGTCGTGGTGGCAACCCTCGAACCCGGTGGTGGACACCGGCGGTGAGGGATGCTGTCAAGCTGAAGAAGGAGTCCTATTGGGCCTTTTTGGCCTGTGGGACCCCGGAAGCAGCAGATAGGTACCGGCAGTCCAAGCGGCATGCGGCTCGGGTGGTTGCTGAGGCAAAAACTCGGGCGTGGGAGGAGTTCGGAGAGGCCATGGAGAATGACTTCCGTACGGCTTCGAGGCGATTCTGGTCCACCATCCGGCGTCTCAGGGGGGGAAAGCGGTACGCGACCAACACCATTTATGGTGGGGATGGCGTGCTGTTGACCTCAACTCGGGATGTTGTGAGTCGGTGGGCGGAATACTTCGAAGACCTCCTCAATCCTACTGGCACGTCTTCCACTGAGGAAGCGGAGCCTGGGGACTTTGGGTCGGGCTCTCCAATCTCTGGTGCTGAGGTCGCCGAGGTGGTTAAAAAGTGCAGCTGATTTGACCGTCAAAGTGCATTTATTCAGCTAAATGTACACTTGGACACACCTTTACTATACATGTAATTTCAACCAACCATAATTGTTAAGTGTTAATCTTGTGAAAGTCCTCCCGTGCACGCTCTCGCAGCCACCATTTGGCAGCCAATCGATTTTTGCCACACCTGCCCACATTTCCTGAACGGTGACGCGTAACAAACGCGACGCGCCAGTAGTGACGCGTAATAGATGCGACGTATACGGTGAAGCAACATATTTGTGGATTTTTCCACTTTTTTAGACATATTTGGACTGATGCGACGTGTACGGCAGAAAATACAGTATACGTCAGCGTTCAATCGTACCTGCCCAATCCCCAACTGTGGACGGCTCCTGTGGCAGTCAGGAGGATGGCGTGGTCCCCGCCAAGCGCCAGACTCTTGGCTTGCAGGTGAGGAGACAAGGAGCGGAAGATGGGAGGTTTAGATGCTATGTAACCACCAGGCACCAATGGCAAATTTACATCTGTATGAAAGAAAGAAAGGAAACAATATAATTATGTTTTTTATGAGCTGCACAAGATGTTAAAATACTCAAAATACCAGAAGTCTGGGTGTTTATCTCCATGCTCCATGATGGAGTTTTGTCTTTCTTCTGCAGCTCCCAGGATTCAATTCTATCTGGGAAAGCAAGTGTGAGATGCCATTCACTGATGAGTGCATCTGCACAGCTGCAGGTGTTTACTGCGCCAGGATCCACGCAGGGTGCCCCATGCCCTGCCACACACACACAGGGTGCCCCATGCCCTGCCACGCACACACAGCTGTNCACACTCTTAAGCCTCCCTGGTAAGGTCTATTCAGGGGTTCTGGAGAGGAGGGTCCGTCGGATAGTCGAACCTCGGATTCAGGAGGAGCAGTGTGGTTTTCGTCCTGGTCGTGGAACACTAGACCAGCTCTACACCCTCAACAGGGTCCTGGAGGGTGCGTGGGAGTTTGCCCAACCAGTTTACATGTGCTTTGTAGACTTGGAAAAGGCATTCGACCGCGTCCCTCGGGGGGTTCTGTGGCGGGTACTCCGGGAGTATGGGGTACCAGGCCCATTGATATGGGCTGTTAGGTCCCTGTACGACCGGTGTCAGAGCTTGGTCCGCATTGCCGGCAGTAAGTCAGGCTCGTTTCCGGTGAGAGTTGGACTCCGCCAAGGTTGCCCTTTGTCACCGATTCTGTTTATAACTTTTATGGACAGAATTTCTAGGCGCAGCCAAGGTGTTGAGAGGATCCGTTTTGGTGGCCTTAGAATCGCTTCTCTGTTTTTTGCAGATGATGTGGTCCTATTGGCTTCATCAGCTCGTGATCTACAGCTTTCGCTGGAGCGGTTTGCAGCTGAATGTGATGCGGCCGGGATGAGGATCAGTTCCTCCAAATCCGAGGCCATGGTCTTGAGCCGGAAAAGGGTAGCGTGCCCTCTCCGGGTCGGGGAGGAGGTCCTTACCCAAGTGGAGGAGTTTAAGTATCTCGGGATCTTGTTCACGAATGAGGGAAAACTGGAGCGTGAGATCGATAGGCGGATAGGTGCAGCGTCCGCAGTGAAGCGGGCGCTGTACCGGTCTGTCGTGGTGAAGAGAGAGCTGAGTCAAAAGGCAAAGCTCTCAATTTACCGATCGATCTACGTTCCCACCCTCATCTATGGTCATGAGCTTTGGGTTATGACCGAAAGAACAAGATCTCGGATACAAGCGGCTGAAATGAGTTTTCTCCGCAGGGTGGCTGGACTCTCCCTTAGAGATAGGGTGAGAAGCTCAGTCATCCGGGAGGGACTCGGAGTAGAGCCGCTGCTTCTCCACATCGAGAGGAGCCAGTTGAGGTGGCTCGGGCATCTGGTTAGGATGCCTCCTGGACGCCTCCCTGGTGAGGTGTTCCGGGCATGTCCCACCGGGAGGAGACCCAGAGGAAGACCCAGGATACGCTGGAGGGACTATGTTTCTCGGCTGGCCTGGGAACGCCTTGGGATTCCCCCAGAGGAGCTGCTCCAAGTGGCTGGGGAGAGGGAAGTCTGGGCCTCCCTACTTAGGCTGCTACCCCCGCGACCCGACCTCGGATAAGCGGAAGAAAATGGATGGATGGATGGATGGATATTCTTGTATCTGATGAAACTGTCTTGTATTGTTCTTTTAAAATGAATGAATAAACATCAAATCAAATCAAATCAAGAAGACAATGGAGATGGTCATGGACTTCAGACAGAACAAACACAACTACTCCTTTGAATACAGTAGGAAGGAAGATCTGTGGTGGAAGTGGTCTCCAGCTACAAGTACTTGGGTGTGCACATGAACAACAACCTCAGCTAGGGCAACAACACTACCAGCCTGATCAAGAAAGCATATCAGTGACTGTACATTCTCAGGGGACTGAGGCAAGCCAGTCTAATCCAATCACTCTACTAATAATACTAATAAGTGCTATGTGTGTTCATCATTGTATGTTCCCATAATTAGTTCTCTTAGCAGTGGACAGCTATGTAAGTGCCAGGGGAGCAATTAGGGGTTGGGTGTCTTGCTCAGAGACACCACAACATGTGGGAATGGCAGGGGATTGAACCTGGGACTTTCAGGTCCCAAACTGTCTGCTCTACCCCACCCTCAAACTTTGTAGTGATAATGGACAAGTAGAAGTCTGATCACCTTATTAAAAGGTGTGTAACCTACATGAAGTAATAACTGTGGACCGACCTTGATTAAAATAATGGTGGATTCTTACCATGTCGTAATCCCCCTCACCTGAATTAAACACACAAAACCTGGTTAGTTAAAATCACAATGTCTTTAATTTTTATTTTGGTTTGTGTATAATAAACAACAATGTGAAATTATGGCAACAATGTGGAAATGCTGTATGTATGATCATAACCGATAATATTACTTCAAAATGTGAATGATGTAAAATAGTTTTAACTCTGAGGAGAGATGTTATCTCAATTTGGAACTAATGCTTAAATTTAGGTAAATGTATCTGAGGTTTGTGAATTAAATTAAAGGTGTCCTAAAAGACCTAAGCTGGCACCGAGTCTTACTTCTTCCCCAAAGGAGGAGGTTTCGTCTCACCAAGAGTTGAAGGTCTTGTTGCCCACGATGGATACAAGGTGGAAAGAGGCCATGGTTGACTGTCCCAAAAAGGGTTGATTCCCTTTCAGGACTACGTTTCATCCTGAAAGACAGCACCATCACCCCAGGGTGTCTGAGAGTGTGTCTGTGGAATTTCTCCACATTTCAGCTGGCTGGCTCCGTCCAAGATGGAAGATGGAGTGACCGGAGCAGTAGGACCAATCTGGTTTCTTGGGGCTGGCTTGTAATAGCTCGAAGAAGACATGACATTTTACCGTGGTTCAAGGGCAAGGATAAAAGGATGAAAAAAATGCAAGGATGAAAGGAAATAAGTTTTATCATGCTGTTTTGTTTTTGTTCGAATGAAATCAGTCAGGAGAACAAATGTATAGCTTTTGAGGTGATTACTTCTATTCAGAGAAATTATGAGCATGTGTGGTTCTCAAAAGAAGATGTTTAAACTGAATGAGATCTTTGCATTCCACCTTTACTGGGTCACTGAGCACAGAGCCTCAGTGTCTGCAGCTGGAGCCACAGCACCTCCTGGTGATCAGAGTTGTGCAATACAGCTTTCGGATCCCTGCAGATACAGTACATAGTAAAATGTTCATGGGCCACTGAGTGAAGGCCAAACATGACTGGGCTAAGTCCTCCCAATTATTTACAATGAAAATTTGGAAGACATTTTAAATCTTATCAAACAATGTTTAACTGGTTGTTTCACATTTTAGTGCAGTCTAGAACTGCACCAGTACCAAACAAGTTCAATAAACCCACAGAGTCCATACCATACCATTTTATTTATAGAGCTCTAAAAGCAGCGACAAGGCCAACCAAAGTGCTGTACAAACAAACAAACAACAGACAACACATAGGCAACATACAAAAAAAAAAAAGAATATAGACATAAAATCATCACAAATAATAAATATAACGACCAAACGTAGATCATCTGGTGTTGATAGCAACGGAATAGTAGTTGGTCTTTAAACGGGATTTGAAAACCGAGAGGGAGGGGTCCTGTCTGATAAGCAGAGGTAACTCATTCCAAAGTCTTGGGCCTGCTACAGAAAAGGCCCGGTCACCTCTGCGCTTAAGACGAGTTACTGGAACTGTGAGAAGTAACTGGTCCACTGACCTCAGAGCACGTGGTGGGACATACGGGTGTAGCAAATCAGAGAGATGGGGGCGAGACTGTTCAGCTATTTGTAGACATGCAGGAGAATTTTGAACTGGATTTGAAGATGAACCAGTAGCCAGTGCAAGGAGGCCAAGACTGGTGTAATGTGCTCTCTTTTGCCTGTACTGGTTAAAAATCGGGCTGCTGTGTTCTGGACCAGTTGTAGTCGTGCAATGGTGGTCTGACTGATACCAAACAGGAGTGAATTTCAGTAATCAAGCTTAGATGTAATAAATGTGTGTATTACTGTCTCCAAATTATTTTTTGATAATATGGGCTTCAGCTTAGACAGTCGCCTCAGCTGGAAAAAACAGGATTTAACGATCATGTTTACATGACTGTTGAGTTTCATGGAAGGATCCATTATCACTCCCAGATTTGTGACTTTTTGTTTTTCAGACAGCAGAAAGGTCAATGCAGTGGTTTGTGATTGTGTCGTTGGAACAACATGGCTTCAGACTTCTTTTCATTGAAACTTAAGAAATCTAAAGCCATCCGGTCCCTGATGTCAGCCAGGCAGTCGAGCAGAGGTTGAATAGAGCATGTACCATTTTGTCTTAGGGGGAAGTAAATTTGACAGTCATCGGCGTAGAAGTGGAAAGGTATGTTGTGCTTCTGGAAAATAGCACCAAGCGGCAGCAGGTACAAAGTATAAGGAGAATAGGAGAGGACCCAGGATGGACCCCTGCAGAACCCCCCATTTAGGTGTTGCTGCTGCAGAACTTTTGATTCTCCACATCTAACTTGTAATGTTTTGATGCTTTGTTTTCATTTGTTTTTTAAAAATCTGTATTTCTCTCTTATGTTTGTCTATTGTTAATTGTTTAAGGAAACTCTACTGTTGTTGTTGTCATCATTATTTAGTTTGTAGACAGGTCCCTCTTGTAAATGAGTCCTCGAGGCTCAATGAGATTAACATGACTAAATAAAGGTTGAATGAAAAAAACTAAAATCGTTGATGGAAACAAAAAACGGATCTGTCAGAGAGGTAGGATCTGAACCAATTGAGGGCTGACCCTGTGATGCCCACCCACTGCTCCAACCTAGCAATGAGGATCTCATGGTCGATGGTGTCAAAAGCGGATGTAAGGTCCAATAGGACAAGCAGCACAGAGTCACCAGTGTCTGTGGATAAGAAGATGTCATTAAAAACCTTCAGTAGGGCAGTTTCAGGTCTGTGGAGAGGTTTGGAATAACTCAAGGATAGCGTGATCCTCCAGGAAGCACTTCAACTGGGACTCAACTATTTTCTCCAGAAGTTTAGAAACAAATAGGAGTCTGGAGACAGGCCTGAAGTTGGATACTACTGAGGGGTCAAGGTTTGGTTTTTTTCAGGAGAGGTTGACCAGCAGCATGTTTAAAGGTTTTTGGTACCAGGCCAGTGGATAAACTGCTATTCACAATAGCAACGATGGAAGGACCTAGAGTAAGAAAAACCTCCTTTAGGAGCCGAGGGAGGACCAAATCAAAGGGGGAACCAGATGGTTTCAGGTTGCACATGACCTGCTCTAGAGAAGACAGAGAGATTGGCTCAAAATGGTCAAATACAGCAACAGGTTGAGGTGAGATGGATGGATCATGAGTTGGAGGAGAAATGAGAGCCCGGGTGTTCGCAACTTTTTCTAAAAAGAAATGTAGGAAGTTCTCGCACAGCTCAGTCGAGGCTTCCTGAGGTGATGGTTAAGTGAGGTGGAGAACAGAGTTTAGGGTGGAGAACAGAACTCGTGGATTGTGAGAGTTTGAGGCAATGATATCAGAAAAGTATTGAGATTTTGCAGTTTTTACTGCTTTCTGATAACGACGCCAACTCTCTTTTAGTATTTGAAAAGAGACCTGCAGCCTGTCTTTCCTCCATTTGTGCTCCGCCCTCCTCCACGGCTGCCTAACGGCCTTGATGACGTAGGGTCCAAGATGGTGTAGTGGCTAGGGAATCGGACTTGGGATCCGAAGGACCCAGGTTCGAACCCCGGCCACGGCACACCTTGGGATGTCTATGAGTTCACATCTATTTTCCCCAGCTCCCCGGGCGCTGACTACAGTTGCTCACTGCACCACCTGGTGGTGATTGGGTTAAATGCAGAGACCAATTTCATCTGTCAAGTATGGGAAACATACACAGATGACAAAATGTGACATTTATTTATTATTTTTTATTCAGCCAGGGTTCTGCTCTGAGTTTTGATTTTCTAGTTTTAACAGGAGCAATATGATCCAGAGCCTTTAAGCAGACAGAGTTGAACTGGGATGTCTGCGCCTCAGTGGTGGAGAGAAGCACCAGGGTCTGAATTATCATTTCAAAGTTAATAATAATAATAAACTTTATTTGTATAGCACCTTCCTATAATGCCTTACATTGACCAAGGTGCTTAACAGGATAGAAAAGATAAAAACTGGTACAATAAATCAGTGAAAATAAAAACACAGCAGCAATAAAAGGAGGCAATGGAAATAAAAATACTAAATACTAAAATACCAAAAGTAATAAAAGTTACAGACTGAAAGCTTTTTTAAACAAGTGGGTCTTCAGTCTGGTTTTGAACAGAATCAGATCAGAGGTGACACACAGCTCAAAGGGGAGACTATTCCAGGATTTTGGACCGAGAGCACAGATGGTTTGAGAGGGATGTGAAGGAAGCTCTTTATGTTAAGAGAGAAAAACCTTTTCTTAACAGAGGAGGAGGTCTGAGATTTCAACTTTCTAATACTTATAACTCAGTTCTGGGGCTGATTCCCAAACGTTTTACACCGGATGGGAGCAGAGGTGTCTTGTCTGTGAATTAGACTAGCAAAGTTTTTTGAGAAACCTCTGTTGTTGGTTTGTGAGGGTGTTTTTGTCAATTTACATACAGTTGTGTGTCTTCTGTCAGAGACCTCAAGGGAACTCCCTACTGTTAAGGTGTGATCTGTCAATTTACATGTATGTGTTACCTCAGTTTGAAATTTACATACCCGGGATGTTGGTGCGTGACTCCTAAGACTGTTATAACTCCACGCGCACACAGTCTGTTTCATTGAATTGATAAAGCTCCTCGGATAAGAAGCGAAACGTCTTCTGTAACAAATAAAGTCCAGTTGATCTTGTATTGAACGCCTTTTTTGATTAGTAACAGTCACATCCCGAGTTATAACAAGGTCCAGTGTATGTCCACGCTCTTGGGTAGGACCGTTTACATGCTGATTTAGATTAAATGAGTCCATTAAATCTAAAATGTCCTTAACCATGGCTTTCTCATGACAGCACACATGCAAATTAAAATCCCCAATAATGACTACACAATCATATTTTGGTGTGATTTCATCCAATAAATCAGAAAATTCATTGATGAAATCTTTAGATCGAGAGGGTTCCGGTTTCTACCGAATGGCAGCATAAGAAGAGTACTCCTCCTTAAAGATTTCAATAAAACTCATGCAACCAGTTCAAAGTCACGAAAGACTCAACTGCAAGATAGCGAACGCAGGACGAGGTGGACACAAGAGAGAGAAGTAAGAAAAATGCTCCAAACATGTCTGACGGCGACGACGAACCGTAGCACAAGGATAGCCATGCTAATGCTAAAGACGGACCCGGAAAAACAAAAGGTGAAGACAAACCTAAAGTTAATCTTGAAATGATAATAATAATAATAATAATAAACTTTATTTGTATAGCACCTTCCTACAATGCCTTGCATTGACCAAGGTGCTTAACAGGATAAAAATATGAATAAACTGGAACAATAAATCAATGAAAATAGAATAAGAAACAACAGCAATAAAAGAAGGCAATGGAAATAAAAAATGCTACATACTAAAATAACACAAGTAAAAAGTTACACACTGAAAGCTTTTTTGAACAAGTGGAAATAAAAAGGCAATGGAAATAAAAAATATTACATATTAAAATACCAAAAGTAATAAAAGTTACACACTGGAAGCTTATTTGAACAAGTGGAAATAAAAAGGCAATGGAAATAAAAAATGCTACATATTAAAATACCAAAAGTAATAAAAGTTACACACTGGAAGCTTATTTGAACAAGTGGAAATAAAAAGGCAATGGAAATAAAAAATGCTACATATTAAAATACCAAAAGTAATAAAAGTTACACACTGAAAGCTTTTTTGAACAAGTGGGTCTTCAGTCTGGTTTTGAACAGAGTCAGATCAGAGGTGGCACGCAGCTCAAGGGGGAGGCTGTTCCAGGCTTTTGGGCCGGCAACAGAAAATGACCGGTCTCCCCATTGTTTGTACCTTGAGCGAGGCACCTCCAGCAGGTGTTGACTGGCAGATCGTAAATCTCTGCCGGGCTGATGGGCTTTCAAAAGTTCTGAGATGTACAGAGGAGCAAGTCCATTCAGAGCTTTGAAAACAAACAGGAGCAGCTTGAACTGTATCCTGAACTGAACCGGGAGCCAGTGTAGAGAGGACAGGACAGGAGTGATGTGTTCATATTTTCGTGTGTTGGTCAAAAAGCGCGCGGCAGAGTTCTGTACAAGCTGTAAACGGGAGATGGAGGATTGATTAATACCAACATACAAAGCATTACAATAGTCAAGTCTGGAGGTCACAAAGGCATGGATGGCCTTCTCCAGATCACCACGGCTGAGAAATGACTTGACTTTGGAGAGCAGACGGAGCTGGAAAAAGCTGGTCTTGACAACAGAACTGATCTGTTTATCAAACTTTAAGTTGGAGTCAAGCTGCACTCCAAGATTTCTGACCACCGGGTTGAAGTGGGGGAGGGGAAAACCAACACTGGGACTGGGAAGGATGTTGCTGGTGTCACCAGGTGCACTAAATAAAATGCATTCAGTTTTATCTGTGTTTAGGTGGAGGAAGTTTTGAGAGAGCCAGTGCTTAATGTCATTTAAGCAGTTGACAAGAGTGTTTGAACTGGGTGAGGGGTTGGGAGTGACTGGCAGATAGATTTGTAAATCGTCTGCATACATGTGAAAAGACAGGTTATGACGTGCAATGATTGATCCTAATGGCAGCATGTAAAGAGAGAAGAGGACTGGCCCTAGAATAGATCCCTGTGGTACGCCAGAGGTCAGAGGGGTTGATGAAGAGGAGGACAGATCGCCTATCATGACAGAAAAAGTTCTCCCAGACAGGTAAGATTTGAACCACTCAAGCACAGCTCCCTGGAGGCCAACCTGCTGAGACAAGCGGTTGATTAGTACCTGATGGTCGACGGTGTCAAAAGCTGCTGAGAGGTCTAACATCACCAGCAGAGCAGGGTTTTTTGCATCCAGGGACAGAAGAATGTCATTCTGTACTTTGAGCAGTGCAGATTCAGTGCTGTGACGAGCTCGAAAACCTGACTGAAATTTTTCAAACAGGTTGTTGAGTTCTAGAAAAGATTGAAGTTGAATAAAAACAATCTTTTCTAGGACCTTTGATAGAAATGACAGATGGGAAACTGGCCTGAAATTAGAGAGAGCTGTAGGATCTAGGCCTGGTTTTTTGAGAAGAGGCCTGACCACAGCATGTTTGAAAGCAGATGGCATGATTCTTCAAGAAATACAAGAATTCAGACAAGAAAACAAACAACAGTTGGACGTTTTAAAAGAAGATATTAATAAAGCGACCCAAAGAATTGACGAAGCCGAGGAGCGCATCCTAGCTGCAGAAACAAAGCTAGATGCGGTTGTGCTAGCAGTGAGAAGCATGCTAAAAACACAGATTCAAAACGAAGACAAGCTGGTTAGAAGCAAGAGCAAGGAGAACGAATATACGGATTTTTAACATACCGGAGGACGAGGAGCAAGGCAATTTGATGGTTGACTATGTAGAAAAACTCCTCCGTGAGAAGCTGGACTTTCCTGAAACCCATGAACTCAGCATAGAGAGAGCGCACAGAGCACTAGCGTCGAAACCAACGGGAACAGCAAAACCGAGATCGATTGTGGTACAATTCCTCTGGTACCGTACAAAGGAGGAAATACTGAGAAAAGCATGGGAGAAAAAGGAAATCTACATCAATAATCAGAGGGTGTACTTCGACCACGACTACCCCACTGCAATTCTAAACAGCCGCAAAGAATACAACGAAGCGAAGAGGGTGCTGAGGGAGAAGAAGATCCGGTTTCAGACTCCATACCCAGCCAAGCTCCGTGTCTTCTACAAGAATGAAACACGTCTGTATCAAACAGCGCAAGAGGCAACAAAGGATATGCATGACCGAGGCTTTGCAGTCCAGGTGATTCCACCACGTCAAGACCTGAAGAAACAACTGGAGGGGGAATAGACCTTTTACCAGTTGACGTCATCGCGCATGCGCACTCGTATTTTTCCAGAATTTTCCGGAAGTCGGGGGTAATACTACTCTGGTCGCGGTGGTGATCCTAGCTCCGTACGGTGGTGATCCGTGGATGGTGGTGATCCAAGCTCCGTGGATTACGTTCCTACATTACATCTTGGATATGGGAAACAGACAAAACAGAGAACAACCTCCCGCAGCAGAATGCTACTGGACAGTTGCTAAGCTAGCAGCTAGCTAGGTCTACTACGAGACCTCGCTGTTCCTCAGTCCACTGCCTGTGTTGAAGTTTCAACCTGTTTCAACCTGCGACATGCAAAGAGATTCTTCCTTCAACCCCCCTGAAGAAATAACAGGTGAATAAAATAGCATAAAACATGCAGCTGTATAAAAATGAACAGACCACTGCACTGTTAGCTGTCATCATTTGAACTCTTTCTGCGTTGAAAAAATATACAGTAGTAGTTTCCACAAGACAAACATGTTTTATTAACATTATTTGAGGTCTGACTTTAAAAACATTTCAGCCATTTCTCTGTTTCTGTAAGTCATTCGCACAGTTTTGCTGGGAGCATCGGTGAAATGCTGTCACAGAAAAAAAAAGCAATCCTGTCATCAATGTGTATAAGCATACAGTTTACGGTAACTATACACAAGACTGTTTTGTTTATTGTCAAACATGAATAAATACTTTGTTTTACAGCAGCAACTGGCCACCAACTCCTTGCTGACAAAGGGTTTGATGTCAAGTCAGAGGTGGAAAAAGGGAAGCTAGTCTGAACCTGCCCCATTTTCTGCATCCAGCATCCAGACACAAGCAGACACAAGCAGTTCACTGAGGAAGAGGTATGTATTGTACAAGGAGTGTTGTGACCTTTTTTAGCAGTAAGTGCAATAAAGTAAAAATATCTTTGTAAGTACAGGTGTTTCCAGCAGCGTCTAACTGGCCCGGCGGTGCACAAAGATTCGCTTGCCCGCTGGGCCGACACGCATTTATGGACCTGTCAGGCCTGTCATGATCCAAATATATATATTTTAAATAAATTATGTCGACCGTGACATCACATTTGTTGAAGTTTTTGAAGGACATCACGCTAATCCAATGAAAACTCACAGCACTCCTCAGCTGGCTCAGTCATTCCCTCCCCAATTTGACCAAATTTATATACTGTATTCAAATCCATGTTTATTACAGTAATTGATTAATGAGATAGTCCACACATCCCAAAACACATTGATTGTAGTACATTCAATTTAGAAATGAACACACCAACCTTTAAAAATAAAGAAACTGTGCTCTAATTTGACTTTTAGTGAAGTGGAACTTTTGTTTAGTTAAATTTTTTAATCTGTTAATATACAAATGCTGTTTTAGTCACATTTTATGATTTTGAATCTCTCTAGATAAAGAAAGAGCGTTTACAACAAAAACAGGTCAGTCTCTCTTATCATGGTGACCTAACCAGGCTGAAAGAAAATCCTCTTTATGACTCTGCTGTTCATCTGTTCTCTAGTTCAGCTCTCTGGTCATCCAATGACTTAGCAAAAAAAAAAAACATAAACATTACACTGTCTAAAGTCTCCAAGTTGTCAGAGAAGGCATCATTAAAAAAAAACATTAGCAGGTTACTGTCTGTCCTAGGCTGCTGTCCTTAACAAGTGAAATGACAAACACAAACACATCTTCTGGTATGTGCTGGTGAAGATTCTCAGTCGTCCAGGACATGATAAAATCAGAACAAGCGCTCAATGCAAAAACAACTGGACTTTATTTGTTGCAGAAAGGGTGAAACGTTTTCTGCAACAAATAAAGTCCAGTTGTTTTTGTATTGAGCGCTTGTTCTGATCTTCTGGTATGTGTTGTTTCTGTTTGTGACTTATATAAATAATGTGTGTGCTTGTGAGACATTTAAAGATGTTTTGAACTTCTGGCAGGTCTCTCTGATGGCGTGGAGATTGAACAGGGGCCGCGGTCGTCAGCTACTTCATCTGCCGGAGAGTCTGGATCGAGAACTGCATCCAGGGTCTTTGAGCATGTCTTAAAAGGAAAAAAACAAGGAGTTTTAAAATCTAGACAAAATAAAGGAATTAAAGAAACATACAGATAAGCGTTATTGGTTTTTAATGTTAACTACTACAACCTGCAATAGGTCAAGAATGGCTCCACGCTCAAAATGTCCTTGTGAAGACCAGCCAGCAGTGATGGTGGGCTCATTCCGGTCATCAGGATGTCGTGGGTCAAAACACAGTCTGTTCAGCGTTCTCCTGGAAAACTTCTCAACATAGATGTCATGCCTTAAATGACACCAACATGAAAAATGTGGTTGATATCTAACACATATTAGCAAATCTATTTGTAGAAGTGTTTTTTAAAAAATGTCAAAAAACTATTCCAGATCTTACCATTGTAGAAAACATTTAAAACCGTACATATGTGATTGCATTTATTATCTAGTGCCACTAGAAAACAACAATAATTAACACAATACAATAAACTACAATTGTACAATGTTGAATAGTTTTTTGACTGGGATAAGACATGATAAGTGATATTGTATTATTCCAATTGTTGGTGAAGTTTCACTGAAAGTCACCTTTCTGGGTATTTGTGTTATAAGCGTAATATGAAATGTCTTCAGGAACACTGATTAAACTCACTTTAAAACTTGCAGCTCATCCAAGTAGCAGGTGCAGTTCGTTTTTGGGCTGGTCTCTTCCATGTACAAGGTAACTGGGTGCAGGTTGGTGTATTTCCAACATGGTTGCAGCCACCTCCTCTGCAAAAACAATCACAAACACAATATACAACTATTGTATGTGTCATTATGGAATTCACATGCAAAATATATTGTTTGTAATATATTTAAGATTTTCACACATGTTACGTCTAAAGTGTAAGCTGTATAAACAGCATAAGTGCATTAGTAAATCAAAGATAATTAAATTTCCCTAGGAAAGCTATCACTTGGGATAGTTATTATTTTTCACATCACAACATCACCAATTGTCTCAGGCTTAATTTAAGACATAGTTTACAGAAATCAAATAAGAAATAAGGACGCTGTGAACATTTGTGTGACTCAAACGTCATGTTTTTGTTTACATACTGTGCTTATACTGACGGCTCATTATGAAGACATGGCGCTAGTTATAGCAGCTAACAGAAGATGTTGAACCTGTAACAATAACCAAACCAGTCTAAATATCAGAAGTATTGGTGTGAGAAATTTAAAACATTTATTTCTGACGCTTGGATAATACAGGTTGTTGACAACTACACACAACGGCTCACCCTGCTGGACATCCGCAAAAAGCCTGAAGGAGTTCCCCAATTTCCATCAGCGCACACAGTCACCTCCTCTCGTATCTGCGGCACAATGTTCAGGCATTTTGACCAGTGGTTGTCCACTATTTTAAGAAATCAAGCTTCTAAATTACAACTCTCTATCATTACGAAGCTCCTCGGCTCCTTCCTAACCCCCGGCATCCGGTTTCGGCTTTTTGCCGTCCAATCAGAACGCTCGTTTCTGCCGAGCTTTGCGTGATGACGTCAACTGGTAAAAGGTCTATTATGGAAAGTCGTTGGGAAAGAAAGGAGCACCCAGCAGGAGCAGCCCATCGAACAAACTGGTGCCATATCCAAACTGCAGGCTTTCAGAAGACAGCCCCCAGAATGAAAAAAAAACAAAAAAAAAACACTAGAACTAATATACTCTCTGTTTCCTCACATTTCAGTAGTAATTAGGAGGACCAGGGGCCTCATGTATCAACCGTGCGTACGCACAGAAACCGTGCATACGTCACTATCCACGCAAAACTCCGTATGTATCAAAACTGAACTGAACGTGGATATGTGCGCATTCCCACGCCAGCCTCATGGCTGGCGTACGCACGTTTCGGTGGTTTTTGTGCCTTTGGCGACACTTACAGGTGATTCTGAAAAACTGAAGCCCCACAATCTGTGGTTGACTTTAAGAGCGGCTTGAAGACCTTTCTTTTCAACCGAGCATACTCTACCTCCTCATGATTCTACTTTTGATCTAGCTGATACTGTTGTTGATTTTAATTGTTTTATTAATTGTTTTATTGACATTTAATTCTGTTGCACCTTGTAGCACTTTGAGATTTTCATTAATGAAAAGTGCGTTATAAATTGAATTCATTATTATTATTATTATTATTATTATTATTATTATTAACTGTTCATGATGTGAAAATGATTAATATTCCCACCAAACACACGATTAACAAGTATTACATCCACATGACGCAGTTAAATAAAGGACGCGCAAAGTTGTGCAAAAAATAAATTTAACAGGAACGGATTCATTCAGCCTTACTGGAGGATATAATAAATAGTGTAACACGCAGAGCATTTATTTATAAACAGATATAATTTTCTGATCTAGGATATGGCTTATCAGCCGTTTTCAGAAATAATCATTTTTCAGTTTGGCACTGCTGCGCTCTGGAGCAACACAGGAGCCGTGCATCACGCGTGCACATGCAGAAGCAGCGATCAAACTGTTCCCGAGCTTTCCTGAGGGAGCTGCAGGCCGATCAGGGCTGTCCAGTCCACACAAAGCCTGATCATGTCCAATGGAATGTCTCATCTATATGATTCCAAAGGCTGAGTGGTCGCGCTTTGGAGCGCGCGCGCACCCTCGCCGGTGTTACACGGCAGCTGGAGGTGTTTCATAATCTGCGTTTATTGTAGATTTCTCCAAAATGACACGTGAAAGTACACCATATATAACTTGTAGGAGAGTAAAAGCTTCACAGACAAACAGACTGCGCACAAGGCTGCGGCGCGCGCAGCGTTTGGAGACTCCAACATCACGTCATGTCATGAAAACTCCACTGAGACGCACAGACCCGTTTCTTCATATCATCTATTAAATAAACAAAGATCTATGTTCTACCAAACATCTAAGTTCCTCTGTGTTTACAGTAATTATGGTAATAAACTCGTGCGCAAAGTTAATATTTTCACTCAGAATGAATGGATGAGCCGGTTGCGCACCAAAGCAGGGTGCGCGCACACACAAATACCGACACACAATCACTCGTTCTTTGCGTGATAAACACATTTTATTACTATTCTTACTTAGGATTTTTTCCTCACTCATATTATATTAAATTCATTATTTTCCTGAATCTAGAAATCATTTCTGATCGCGCAGGGATCAAACAAACATGTCCTTCACACATGCAGGAAGTAATTTGCATCTGTTTAACATATGTAAATGAAGGCGTGTCAGGGGAGGTGTCTCACGTGCGCTCAGTTCCACGTTAATTGTGATGTACAAAAGGAATGTGCGTGGATTCAGGTGTACGCACGGTTTGATACATCTGGATTTTTTTGTGCGTACGCAGATTTCTGGATTTGACCGTGCGGCACTTTTCAGTAAGAAATCCACGCAAGTCTTTGTACATGAGGCCCCAGGACCATATAAAGGTATGGACACACTTCTCAGGTTGCAAGGGAGGGCCCTTCCTCCATCACCATCAGTGAAGGACATCCCTCCAAGTTCTGACCCCAACCCAGGTCAGGTAAAGGACAACCCACCTTTACTTTGGAACCCCAGGTTTTATTTTCAGATGTGTTATGTTTTTTTCTGTTTGTTTATCACAGCTCATGTGACATTAAGTTTTCTAGGAGAGCTCAGCAGCAAAATGGTGTTGAAACTACTTATTATTTATGTAAATGTTATGTGAAAGGTTGAAAGTGGCATCTTTTAATGTTAATGGCATATTAAATCCAATAAAAAGAGCAAAAATACTAACAAAAATGAAGAGGGAGAAGATAGACATAGTTTACTTACAAGAAACACACATAAATGACCTAGAACATCAAAAACTAACCAAATATGGGTACACTAAATCATACTACTCCTCTTTCAAGGGAAAACATAAAAGAGGGGTGGCAATATTGATATCAAGTAAAGTGACTTTTGAACACAGTTTTGAACTCAAAGATGAAGAGGGCCGATATGTATTAATCAGAGGAACTATAAATGGAGAGACATATACTTTTTTCAATGTTTACGCCCCACCCGGAAGTGAAATGTTGTTTTTTACTAAAATAATGGATCTTATTGTGAATAATACTGGAGGAACATTAATTTGTGGCGGAGACTTCAATTTTCACCTTCAACCACTCCTAGACAGCTCCAGCCAAAAAACTACCAGTAAATGTAAAGCAATTAATAAAAAATTCAATAACCAAATGCAAAATATTGGAATAATGGACATCTGGAGGGAAATGAATCCAAAAACCAGGCAATATACACACTTCTCTAACCCTTACAGGGTATATACAAGGCTAGATTATTTTTTTATTTTTAACAAAGATAGATCAAAAGTAATAGAAGCAGAGATAGGAACAATAGACATAAGTGATCATGCCCCAATATACTTAACAATGGCATTGGGTGAAAAACAAAGAAATATCTTATGGAGACTTAACATCAACCTTTTAAATGATACACAAATTAAAAAGAAATTATCAGAAGATATATCCAGATACATTCATGAGAATGATAATGGCGAAACATCTCCACCCTTCCTCTGGGATGCAGCCAAAGCTGTACTAAGGGGGAAAATTATAGCCATAGCAGCAGTCAAAAAGAAACAAAGACAGAAAAAACTACAAGAGTTGCAAGAAAAGTTAAAAGAGCTAGAACATAGACATGTTCAGAATAAAAGTCAACAAATATTACAAGAAATTAGAAAGATAAGAAATGATATTAATAAATTGACTACTCAGGAAATAATAAAAAATATGTTTTTCACAAAACAAAGGTATTATGAGAGTGGTGCAAAATTTTCTAAGTTATTAGCCTGGAAACTTAAGAAACAACAAACAGATAGGACCATTTTTAAAATTCGAGACAATCATACTAATACAATAAAGACTAAACAGGAGGAAATATTATCAACCTTTGAATCATTTTATAAAAAACTATTCTCTAAAATAACAAGGGCAGAGGAGAAGGATGTTGACTTATTTCTTAATACACTTGATCTCCCACAAATGACTGAGGAGGAAAATAATAAACTCGGGGCTGAAATAACCAAAACTGAAATACAAAATGCAATCAAGAATCTAAAGAATAATAAATCCCCAGGAAATGATGGTTTCAGCTCCGAATGGTATAAAACTTTTAAAGAAGAACTCACACCGCTACTTCTAAAAACTTTCAACTGGGCACTTAAAAAGACACAGATCCCTCCGAGCTGGAAAGAAGCCATTATATCACTTATACCTAAAGAACAAAAGGACAGATTAGAATGTGGGTCATTTAGACCAATCTCAATACTCAATGTGGACTATCGTATTTACACCTCAATAATGTCAAAACGGATGGAGAATATAATACCCCATCTGATAAATAACGATCAAACAGGATTTATTAATAAAAGGCAAACGCAGGATAATATTAGACATACCCTGCAAGTAATGAGCTACATAAAAAAACAAAGAGAAAATGCAATGATCATTAGTCTGGATGCTGAAAAGGCGTTTGACTCAGTTGATTGGTCTTATCTCTTTAAGGTGCTAAAGAAATTTAAATTAAGTGACCTAATAATAAATAATATAAAGGAACTTTATAATAAACCAACCTCTAAAATAAAGATAAACGGTTATCTAACAGATTCACTTACACTGGAGAGAGGAGTAAGACAAGGGTGTGCTTGGTCCCCTCTACTTTTTGCGCTATACCTGGAGCCTTTAGCCCAACATATTAGACAAACAAAAACATCCATCCATCCATCCATTTTCTTCCGCTTATCCGGGGTCGGGTCGCGGGGGTAGCAGCCTAAGTAGGGAGGCCCAGACTTCCCTCTCCCCAGCCACTTGGAGCAGCTCCTCTGGGGGAATCCCAAGGCGTTCCCAGGCCAGCCGAGAAACATAGTCCCTCCAGCGTATCCTGGGTCTTCCTCTGGGTCTCCTCCCGGTGGGACATGCCCGGAACACCTCACCAGGGAGGCGTCCAGGAGGCATCCTAACCAGATGCCCGAGCCACCTCAACTGGCTCCTCTCGATGTGGAGAAGCAGCGGCTCTACTCCGAGTCCCTCCCGGATGACTGAGCTTCTCACCCTATCTCTAAGGGAGAGTCCAGCCACCCTGCGGAGAAAACTCATTTCAGCCGCTTGTATCCGAGATCTTGTTCTTTCGGTCATAACCCAAAGCTCATGACCATAGATGAGGGTGGGAACGTAGATCGATCGGTAAATTGAGAGCTTTGCCTTTTGACTCAGCTCTCTCTTCACCACGACAGACCGGTACAGCGCCCGCTTCACTGCGGACGCTGCACCTATCCGCCTATCGATCTCACGCTCCAGTTTTCCCTCATTCGTGAACAAGATCCCGAGATACTTAAACTCCTCCACTTGGGGCAGGACCTCCTCCCCGACCCGGAGAGGGCACGCTACCCTTTTCCGGCTCAAGACCATGGCCTCGGATTTGGAGGAACTGATCCTCATCCCGGCCGCATCGCATTCAGCTGCAAACCGCTCCAGTGAAAGCTGTAGATCACGAGCTGATGAAGCCAATAGGACCACATCATCTGCAAAAAACAGAGAAGCGATTCTAAGGCCACCAAAACGGATCCTCTCAACACCTTGGCTGCGCCTAGAAATTCTGTCCATAAAAGTTATAAACAGAATCGGTGACAAAGGGCAACCTTGGCGGAGTCCAACTCTCACCGGAAACGAGCCTGACTTACTGCCGGCAATGCGGACCAAGCTCTGACACCGGTCGTACAGGGACCTAACAGCCCATATCAATGGGCCTGGTACCCCATACTCCCGGAGTACCCGCCACAGAACCCCCCGAGGGACGCGGTCGAATGCCTTTTCCAAGTCTACAAAGCACATGTAAACTGGTTGGGCAAACTCCCACGCACCCTCCAGGACCCTGTTGAGGGTGTAGAGCTGGTCTAGTGTTCCACGACCAGGACGAAAACCACACTGCTCCTCCTGAATCCGAGGTTCGACTATCCGACGGACCCTCCTCTCCAGAACCCCTGAATAGACCTTACCAGGGAGGCTTAAGAGTGTGATCCCTCTATAGTTGGAACACACCCTACGGTCCCCCTTTTTGAATAGGGGAACCACCACCCCAGTCTGCCAATCCAAGGGAACTGCCCCCGATGTCCACGCGATATTGCAGAGTCGCGTAAGCCAACACAACCCCACAACATCCAGAGCCCTAAGGAACTCAGGACGAATCTCATCCACCCCCGGAGCCTTGCCACCGCGGAGCTTTTTAACCACCTCGGCGACCTCCGCACCAGAGATTGGAGAGCCCGATCCAAAGTCCCCAGGCTCCGCTTCCTCAGTGGAAGACGTGCCAGTAGGATTGAGGAGGTCTTCGAAGTATTCCGCCCACCGACTCACAACATCCCGAGTTGAGGTCAACAGCACGCCATCCCCACCATAAATGGTGTTGGTCGCGTACCGCTTTCCCCCCCTGAGACGCCGGATGGTGGACCAGAATCGCCTCGAAGCCGTACGGAAGTCATTCTCCATGGCCTCTCCGAACTCCTCCCACGCCCGAGTTTTTGCCTCAGCAACCACCCGAGCCGCATGCCGCTTGGACTGCCGGTACCTATCTGCTGCTTCCGGGGTCCCACAGGCCAAAAAGGCCCAATAGGACTCCTTCTTCAGCTTGACAGCATCCCTCACCGCCGGTGTCCACCACCGGGTTCGAGGGTTGCCACCACGACAGGCACCAACAACCTTGCGGCCACAACTCCGATAAGCTGCCTCGACAATAGAGGCGCGAAACATGGCCCACTCGGGCTCAATGTCCCCCGCCTCCCTCGGAACGTGTTCAAAGCTCTCCCGGAGGTGGGAGTTAAAGCTCCGTCTTACGGGAGACTCTGCCAGACGTTCCCAGCAGACCCTCACAATACGTTTGGGTCTGCCAGGTCTGACCGGCATCCTCCCCCACCATCGGAGCCAACTCACCACCAGGTAGTGGTCAGTTGACAGCTCCGCCCCTCTCTTCACCCGAGTGTCCAGGACATGCGGCCGCAGATCAGATGAGACGACAACAAAGTCGATCATTGAACTACGACCTAGGGTGTCCTGGTGCCAAGAGCACATATGGACACCCTTATGCCTGAACATGGTGTTCGTTATGGACAATCCATGACGAGCACAGAAGTCCAACAACAGAACACCACTCGGGTTCAGATCAGGGGGGCCGTTCCTCCCAACCACACCCCTCCAGGTCTCACTGTCATTGCCCACGTGAGCGTTGAAGTCCCCCAGCAGAACAAGGGAGTCCCCAGGAGGCGCACCCTCCAATACCCCCTCCAAGGACTCCAAAAAGGGTGGGTAATCTGCGCTGCCGTTCGGCGCATAGGCACAAACAACAGTCAGAGCCCGTCCCCCCACACGTAGGCGAAGGGAGGCTACCCTCTCGTTCACCGGGGTGAACCCCAACGTACAGGCACCGAGATGGGGGGCAACAAGTATGCCCACTCCTGCTCGGCGCCTCTCACCAGGGGCAACTCCAGAGTGGAAGAGTGTCCAACCCCTCTCAAGGAAACTGGTTCCAGAGCCAGAGCCATGCGTTGAGGTGAGTCCGACTATTTCTAGCCGGAACCTCTCAACCTCACACACTAGCTCAGGCTCCTTCCCCACCAGAGAGGTGAACAAACAAAAACAATCAGAGGAATTACAATTAACAAAAAAGAGCACAAAATTGCATGTTATGCAGATGATATAATTTTGTTTTTAGCCGACCCAGAAAATTCAATACCAGAGTTGATGAATAGTTTAGAAACAATAGGCAATTTATCAGGATATAAATTAAATGTAGGAAAAACAGAGACTATCTCATACTGGAATCCACCAAAAGAATTTAAAAAGAAATTCCCTCTTAAATGGAACACCAAATCCTTTAGATATCTAGGAGTAATACTACGTATGGATATTAATAAAATAATGGACATAAATTACAGTCACCTCTACTCAGCTGTTAAAAAAGACCTCGGAAAATGGAATCTCATTCCACATTTGAGTCTAACAGCAAGAATAGAAACCATAAGGATGAATGTAATTTCAAGGTTTCTTTATCTTTTTCAAACTTTACCAATAACTATTCCAAACAAATATTTTATTGAATGGGACAAAGATATATCCAGATTTATATGGAATGGCAAAAGACCTTGCATCCGTTACAAAACATTAAAATTAACAAAGGATAGAGGAGGATGGGGCCTCCCTAGTCTCAAAAACTATTTCATCTCCGCTCAAATTAGAACACTACTATATTGGTGTGATCCAGCTTATGTAGCAAAGTGGAAGGAAATAGAATGCAATTCACTCTCAGACATCCCTCTGCAGGCAATACTGGCTGACACTAAACGGCTTGATCTGATGGACAAACTGGAAAATAAATGGATTAAATCAACATTAACAACATGGAAAGAAGTTGTAAAAACAAATAAACTAAACAAAGAAATCAAGGTATTAAATTGGATAGCATATGATAAAAGCTTTCTACCAAACAACGTTGACTCCAGATTCAAATCCTGGATCACAAAAGGTATAAAAGTCATCTTTCAGATGGTGAAAGATAATAAATTTGAAAGCTTTAATAAATTGCAAGAAAAATATAACTTGGAAAAAGAAGATTTTTATAGATATCTACAAGTAAGAAGTTACTACAACCAGGAAATCAACCAAAACACAGATGAGTGCAACCCATTGATTGAATTAATAATAAAATCTTATGAATCAAAACTGCCAGACGGATTAATTTCAAAAACTTATAAAATCTTATCAAATTTTAATGTCCTCTCCACACAATATATTAAAAATAAATGGGAAAAGGAATCAGGTTATGATATAACTGACGAAGAATGGGAACAAACATGTGTAGCACAATGGAGGTGCACAAATTCCCACGTGGAAAGAATTTAGTTTGAAATGTTTATCACGTTATTTCATCACCCCAAGTCAAAGTGCCCATTTCTCACAAGGGAATGGACAATGCTGGAGAAACTGTGGTTGTCAGAAAGCGCATCACTATCATGTTTTTTGGGAGTGTAATATTCTCCAAAGATATTGGGCTGCTATAAATGTTGCACTTAATCAAATTTTTCAAATCAACATTCCATCAAACTTTAAAACGATGTTTTTAGGATGCAGAACCGCAAAAATGCGATCAATTGATGGATATTTATGGAATATACTTATAACCGCCGGAAAAAAAACAATTACAAAAAAATGGATGGTACAGATAGAACCTACAGATAGAGAATGGGCCCAATTAGTGACAGATATTTACAAAATGGAAAAAATAACTTACACTCAATCTAAAAATAGACTATTTTCATAAACATTGGAACAGTTGGGAAAAATTTCTCATACAATATATGCCAGAGATAAAGTAGGAATTTATTTATTTATTATTCTTTATCTCATGCATGTGTGTATATATGTAAATGCACATATGTATTTATATGTGTGCGCATGTGTATGTAAGTAACATATATAATACTTTTTTTCTTTCTTTTTATATTAAAAGGAGAAAAATATAAGAAAAATAATCATTATTTTTATTAAGTCTGGTCCTCTGGACATTCAAAAAATAAAACAAAACAAAGCAAAAAAAATGTAGAAATGTTTCGTCTTTCGTCCGAAAGACTTCCTCAGTCTGAGTTGCTGTGTTCAGCTCAGTCTTATAAATAGCACCCTCCCACAGTGGATCAACCAGTTGGCTGATGACAGCCTGAAACCAGCTGCTCACATGATCAAGGAGGGCCATCAGCCTAACAATGGATCATTAGCACCCTGATGGTTGTTTGCTATTCACAGAGGGCTGAGTGATACTAGCAATAACAGCATTGTAAGAGGGAGACAGTTGAACCCGGAGGCCTCCACCCCTGTTTAATGATGGACGGTTTCTTTTCACAAAGATGGCCTCCTTTACTCCTCTCTCAAACCATCGTTCCTCTCTATCAAGGATGTGAACATCTTCATCCTTGAAAGAGTGACCGCTGGCCTGGAGATGAGTGTAGACAACAGAGTCCTGACCTGATGATGTTGATCTTCTGTGCTGGGCCATCCTTTTGGCCAGTGGCTGTTTAGTTTCCTCGATATAAGACTGATCACAGCCCTCCTAACACTGAACAGCATACACAATATTACTCTGTTTGTGCCAGGGGACTGGATCTTTGGGATGAACAAGTCTAACTGGGCCTTCCTGAAAGCAGAGAAGAAACCCAAACAGAACTCCAGCCAGCCATCAGGTGAAAAGAAGGAACCCAGACCCAGACCAGTGGTCATTCCGTATGTTGCGGGAGTTTCAGAGACATTGAGACGTTTATTTTCTAAACACAACGTCCCAGTGGCTTTTAAACCCCAAAATACATTACGGCAAAGACTGGTTCATCCCAAAGATCCAGTCCCCCGGCACAAACAGAGTAATATTGTGTATGCTGTTCAGTGTCAGGAGGGCTGTGATCAGTCTTATATCGGGGAAACTAAACAGCCACTGGCCAAAAGGATGGCCCAGCACAGAAGATCAACATCATCAGGTCAGGACTCTGCAGTCTACACTCATCTCCAGGTCAGAGGTCACTCTTTCAGGGATGAAGATGTTCACATCCTTGATAGAGAGGAACGATGGTTTGAGAGAGGAGTAAAGGAGGCCATCTTTGTGAAAAGAAACCGTCCATCATTAAACAGAGGTGGAGGCCTCCGGGTTCAACTGTCCCCCTCTTACAATGCTGTTATTGCTAGTATCACTCAGCCCTCTGTGAATAGCAAACAACCATCAGGGTGCTAATGATCCATTGTTAGGCTGATGGCCCTCCTTGATCATGTGAGCAGCTGGTTTCAGGCTGTCATCAGCCAACTGGTTGATCCACTGTGAGAGGGTGCTATTTATAAGACTGAGCTGAACACAGCAACTCAGACTGAGGAAGTCTTTCGGACGAAAGACGAAACGTTCCGCCGATTTTTTTGCTTTGTTTTGTTTTATTTTTTGAATGTCCAGAGGACCAGACTTAGCTTTTTTAGATTTTTCTACCTGGATTATTGAGCATGCATCAGAGTATTATTTTTATTATTATTATATAGGAATATGAAGGTGTGTATAGGTGTGTAAGCGTATGTATGTACGTATAAAGGTGCGTATATGTGCATATATATACATATATATGTGTACATGTGAAAGTGTGAATGTGGGTATGTGCATATGGATATACTGGTACTGTACATGCAAATTATTGTTTTTATTATTATTTTTTTTAGTTTTATTCTTTTATTCTAGAAACAACCTAATAAGAAAGAATGCCAACAGAGTTTAATTTATATTTCATAAACAAAATACAACGATTTTATGTAACGTTTTGCTGACTCACAGATTTCATGTATTGCCACACTTGCTGCTACAACACTCTCCGACACTGACGTTTTGTTCTTATTATTTTACCTTTTCATATGTGTTTATTTTAAGTTCATGGATAGAGACCGAAAGACATTCCGCGCAAAGCCATACAGACAAGAAAATGAACCATGCATAAATGTGATAGATTTGGTTAAACTATACCAATAACATTTGTCTGTGAAGCAAGCGATGAAAAATGTTGATGCAAATGTTTAATAACTGAAAAATAAAAATTTAAATAAAAAAAAAGAAATCTTTAGATCGAGGTCAGCGGTAGACGACCACACATAAAGTCGCAGGCGAATGGCCGAATTCAAAGATAGTCACCTCAAAACTGGAGCAGGAAACCAGGATGGGCAGTTGTTTACAGTCAAAAGTTGATTTGAATATTGTTAATAATCCACCACCACCACGACCTGATGGCTGCGGGTCGTTAAAAATACAGACAGTTTGGTGGTAATAATTCCGTCAAGGTGCTGGACTCACCAAGCGACATCCAAGATTCTGTGATGCAGAAAACGTCCTAATCATGCTCTTGGAAGTAATCCCTGAGGATGAAAGTTTTGTTGGTGACTGATCTTGCGTTGACCACATACATCCTGATGTTATCCGAGGTGGTTCGAGCAACGGTGGAGTGAGTGCGCGCCAGTAGCCACAGATTTTCAGTAACAGCTCCTCCAGGACGAGCAGTGAGCTACACCGGCTGCCAACTCCCATTGTTTACCTGGTCCGGACACGCAGGAAGCTGGCGATGGAAATCATGGCCATCAGGTGGACAGGAAGATGTAGCATGTAAGGCTTTCAGCTTCACCAGCCGACCAGCTCGTTTTTCCCGTCGTCTGGAGCAATATATCCGGAAAGGCAGGTGAGGGACGCAGCGGAGGTAAACAGGCCGGTCCACCAGCAGCGGGGAGCAGCTAACATGCTACAGAGCGGACCGAGCTTTCATCAAGGGAGGTAAGACTCGCGGAGGCGGGCTCTGTGTTTACATCAACAACGCATGGTGTCGTGATGCTGCTGTGGTCTACAAACACTGCTCACATTTAGTGGAGTTCATGACTATTAAATGCAGACCGTTCTTTTTACCGAGGGAGTTTACAGCTGTTTTGATTGTTGCTGTATATATCCCTCCAAGCTCCAACAGCAAAGATAGAGGTGAGGCACTGAATGAACTATATCTGCACATCAGTGAGCAACAAACAGCCCACCCTGATGCTTTTCTCATCACGGCTGGTGATTTCAACCATGCAGATTTAAAGAGTGTATTACCAAAAACATACAGAAACATAAACTTTGCAACAAGAGGAAACCACACCCTGGACCAGGTTTACACCACCATGAAAAATTCCTACAGAGCCATCCCCCTCCCCCACATTGGTGCTTCTGACCATATCTGTGTTATGCTAAAGCCAGCATACAGGCCACTGGTGAAAGTCACAAAACCAGTCCGCAAGCAGATACGAGTGTGGCCAGAGGGGTCTTCAGAGGCACTCCAGGACTGTTTTGACACCACAGATTGGAGTATGTTCAAAGAAGCTGCTACCACAAACAACACCACATGTCTCCAGGAGTACTCAGACACTGTATGTTCATACATCACCAAGTGCATTGATGATGTAACCAACCTTAAAACCATCACTGTTCGGGCTAACCAGAAGCCATGGCTGACAGCTGAGGTTTACAGACTCCTGAGAGCCAGGAATGCTGCCTTCAAAGCGGGAGATCAGGTGGGCCTGAGGGCAGCCAGAAACAACCTGGACCGGGGCATCAGAAAGGCAAAGAAGCAGTATTCTGGGAAAATAGCTCACCGTTTCAAGGACAGCAGGGATACACGCAGTCTGTGGCAGGGAATACAGACCATCACAAACTACAAACCACCCCCCCAGACCTGTGACAGCTCAGCCTCTGCGCTGAATGAACTGAATGAGTTCTTTGCTCGGTTCGAGGCAAGTAACAGCACACCAGCACATAAACTCCCCCCCTCTCCTGATGGCCAGGTGCTGACGCTGTCCTCAGACAGCGTAAGGCGATCATTCATCAAGATTAACGCCCGGAAGGCCTCTGGTCCTGACAACATACCTGGTCGTGTGCTGAAGGACTGTGCAGGGGAACTCGCAGCGGTCTTCACGGACATCTTTAACATCTCACTGAGCCAGGCCATCGTCCCCACCTGTTTCAAAGCCACCACCATCATCCCTGTCCCAAAGAAGGCAACGCCCGCATGCCTCAATGACTATCGCCCAGTAGCACTCACCCCCATCCTGATGAAGTGCTTTGAACGGCTAGTCATGAAAAGCATCACATCTGTCCTCCCTGACTCCCTGGATCCCTTCCAATTTGCATACCGACCTAATCGCTCAACCGACGATGCCATCTCCTCTGCCCTTCACACAGCTCTCACACATCTGGACACGAAGGACTCCTATGTTAGAATGTTGTTCATCGACTTCAGCTCGGCATTTAACACCATCATCCCCCAACAGCTCATCCTTAAACTGGACAGTCTGGGGCTGAACACCTCAATGTGTAACTGGCTGCTAGACTTCCTGACCGGGAGACCACAGACAGTGCGGGTCGGGAGTAACACATCTAGCACCATCACATTGAACACAGGGGCCCCACAAGGATGTGTGCTGAGCCCCCTTCTATTCACCCTGCTAACACACGACTGCACACCATCGTACAGCTCCAACCACTTCATCAAGTTTGCGGACGACACAACAGTGGTGGGTCTCATCAGCAACAACGATGAGACGGACTACAGGAACGAGGTGAGCCGCCTGGCCTTGTGGTGCGGACACAACAATCTCACTCTCAACGTGGAGAAGACAAAGGAGATTGTTGTGGACTTCAGGAAGAGGGATGCCCAACATGCCCCTCTGACCATCAACAGCACCGCAGTGGAGAGAGTAGACAGCACCAAGTTCCTGGGAGTGCACGTCTCAAAGGACCTGTCCTGGAGCAGGAACACTGCAGCACTGGCAAAGAAGGCTCACCAGCGTCTCTACTTTCTCCGCAAGCTGAAAAGGGCTGGAGCTTCAACCCCCATCATGAGCACCTTCTACAGAGGTGCCATAGAAAGTGTCCTGACCAGCTGCATCACTGTGTGGTTTGGTGCATGTACTGCATCCTGCCGCAAGAGCCTCCAGCGCATTGTGAGAGCAGCTGAGAAGATCGTGGGCACCTCCTTGCCCTCACTGCAGGACTTACACAGCAAACGCCTCACTCGGAAAGCCCTCTGCATGGCAGGTGATCCCACACACCCACTACACAGCTGCTTCAGACTGCTGCCATCAGGGAGGAGACTGAGGAGTCTCCAGGCTCGAACCAGCAGACTGAGAGACAGCTCTGTCCATCAGGCAGTCAGGATGCTAAACACTCTGCCTGCTCTGCCCCCCCTCCCATTTGAACTGCCTTAACTCTAAAACTTTCTCACACATTACCACACAACACAAAGATTTTAACACTGGACTCTGTGTCATCAAACGGGTTATTCACTAAACTCTCGGTCATGTGCTCATACAGTTTGCACTACTTCTCATACTTGCACTAATGTTTGTATTACATCACTGCCTATAATCATAATACTGTTTACATTCTCTGTTTACATTTATTAATACTGTTTACTTTTATTACTACTGCTTACATGTAATTACTACTGTTTACATTTTCACTACTCTAATATCTACACCACTGCTGATACATATACAGTGTGCTCTGAACGGTCTTATTTAGGGATGCCCAATGTGCCTTACTGCATATGCCACTTTTTGCCTCTATAACGACATCAACTACTACCTCATACATATACTGTGTACATTAACTCATACGCTGCTTTGCCACTTTGCAAATGTCAATGCTAGAAACCTTTAGTTTATTTTAGTTATACTTTTTATACTCTTTTTTTTATACTAGTATGCAAAAACTCAGGACAGTATTATGTTCATTAAATGTTTAATGTTTTAGCTTTAGAGTTGGTGTAAATTTTATGTTCATTAAATGTTTAATGTTTTAGTTTTAGAGTTGGTGTAAATTTTCATACTCTTATACCACTATGCAAAAACTCAGGACAGTGTTAGTTTTACTATTTTATGCTTATGTCTATTATTATATGTTCAGTGTTTCAATGTTTAGATGTTTACTGTTGCACCGAGGGACTGAGAGAAACGCAATTTCGGTCCTGTGTATGTCCTGTACAGTACATATTGCAGATCTGACAATAAAGTTGACTTTGACTTTGACTTTGATAAGCAACATCAGCGGCAGAAAAATGAAGATCAAGGAGCTACTGTCAATCATACACCAGTAACGCGTTTATGTCCCCGATGAAAAACTAACTAAACACAAAAAATCCGAACACAGTCAGCAGAGGTGGATTGCAAGCCATGTACACCCACTCCCGACCTACGACTCCACCGACCTACGGCCGCCTGGACCTACGAATGAGCCAAATAAGAAGAATGCCATCGACGTACGGCGGAAAATACGTGACCTACGAACAAACCAAGTCAAAATATGTAATCGAGCTATGGCAGACTGGATGCACGACCTACGAACGAGCCCCATTACAAGTATGTAATCGAGCTAAGGCGTAACTGCGTCACATACGGCAATCGGCGAGGTGGGGGAGGGGATTACCTTTTGCCTTGGCTGTTGTTTGTTGGGCATGTGCATGACATTGCGCATGACAGTGGAAAAGTACCGCCAGCGAGAGGTGGGGGCTAGGCTTCTGGTGGAGGTACACACAGCCGCAGTGCACCTGGCGGCGGAGGGATCCGTACAGGTAAAGCGGTAACTATTTAAAGGGCTGCGGCCATTTTGTCCCTCGTGGGTTATTTACGGCGATTGATGAGAAGAGACATACGAACAGCGAACGAACAAGAACAACGATAACAACAAAAAAACAACAACAAACAACGAACAACGTACAAACAGGTACTGTAATAAATTTAAATTGAGCAGTTTTAGACTAAAGCGAACGTTAGCACGTTAGCATTCATTTTAATTTTTGCTCCTTAGGAATTAGCACGTTAGCTAATTTTCGATGCTAATTTTCAACGCTAATTCTCAATGGGTCATCGAACGGGCAGGTACGGTACAGTACTAAATGTACTCAAAGAAATATTTTTAGACAAAAGCAAATGTTTGCATTCATTTGTGAACGTTAGCATTAATTTTAATTTTTGCTCCTTAGGAATTAGCACGTTAGCTCGTACACTAATTGTTCAAGAATGGCTCCGAAGAGACCTGGAAAGTCCGCGGACGCGGCAGAGGGGAAAAAACCTCGTAGAACCATAATGCTGGAGACAAAGGCAAAAATAATTAAAATGTCCAATGAGGGCATGACACCGTCAAAAATTGGAGAGAGGCTAGGGTTACCGAGGTCGACTGTGGGGACGATAGTGGTGGACAAAGAGCGCATTTTGCAACAAGTGCGTGCTTCAACCCCCATGAAGTCCACCATAATTACAAAACAGAGGACAGGTAGAATTGTTGAGATGGAAAGGTTGCTTGTACTATGGCTGGAGGACATTACGCAACGCAGAATCCCAGTTGGCATGTCTGTGATTTGTGAGAAGGCGAGGATGATTTATCACAGGCTGCAAGAACTAGGGACGAGTGGGGGAGGTGCAGGGGGGCAGGGGGCTGCACAGAGCGATCAGGGTGAAGGGACGTCCTCCCAGAGCGATCCGGGTGAAGGGACGTCTTCCTCCTGCGCCCTCCAGAGCGCAAGAGGAGGGACTTCAAGCAGTACATCAGGGGAGTTGGATGGACCAGAGACGTTCAAAGCATCAAAAGGATGGTTTGATCGTTTCAGGAAAAGACACAACTTCTACAACATCAGAGTACAGGGTGAGCATTTAATTTCTCATTTTTATTTTTTAATAATGCAGGTAGTCCACGACTAACAAATTATTATTATTTTTTTCCTTTTATTACAGTGTTATAACAGATTAACCGTGTCATTTTGTGTGCATTTAAACAGGTGAGGCAACCAGTGCTGACCACGAGGCAGCTGAGACATTCCCAACAGAACTGGCTCAGATCATCAGGGACGGCGGGTACACTGCCCAGCAGGTGTTCAACGTGGATGAGACAGGGCTGTTCTGGAAGCGTTTGCCAGACAGGACCTACATCAGCAAGGATGAACGAACCGCAACCGGCCACAAGGTCGGCAAGGAGCGTTTGACCTTGCTGGTGTGGGGTAATGCTTCGGGTGATTGCAAACTCAAGCCGTTGTGTGTGTACCAATTTGATAAACCCAGGCCCTTAAGAAATATTGATAAATCACAGCTTCCTGTTCATTGGGCGTCTAATAAAAAGGCTTGGGTGACGCTGGAAGTTTTTAAAAATTGGTTCACCAACAACTTTTTGACACAAGTCAAGCGTTTTTGTAATGACCACAGGATTCCCTTTAAAGTCCTACTGGTCTTGGACAACGCTCCAGGACACCCCCCTGGTCTCACCGAGTTCAACAGGCAGGTGAAGGTGGTGTATCTGCCTCCCAACACCACCTCTTTGATCCAGCCAATGGACCAGGGGCTTATTAGTACGTTTAAGGCGTACTACCTGCAAAGAGTCATCCGTGCCGCTTTGGAGGCAACGGAGAACTCTCAGACCCTCACACTAAAAGAGTTCTGGCGCAAATACAACATCCTTGATGCTGTGCACAACATTGGCCACTCCTGGGATCGTGTTACTCAACAGAACATGTGCGGAGTCTGGAAGAAGCTCTGTCCAGAGCTTGTTCAGGAGGTGCACGATTCCCAGGAGGTGGACCGTGTAATCGAGGATGTTGTGAGGATGGGCAGGTCACTGGAGCTCGACATGGACCAGGACGATGTCCAACACCTACTGGGTGCATCAGGAGAGGAGCTGTCCCCAGACGACCTGATTCTGCTCGACAGGCACGTCCCGGCTGAGGAAGTGGAGGAGGAGGAGGAGGAGGAGGCCATTCCTCCAACCTTCACCAGGCAGGAGATGGTGCTGGGCTTTAAGGAACTCCACAGCTTCCTGGCAAGGATGGAAAAGCAGGACTCCGATAGTGAGAGGTTCGCCAGGGTCCGTCGGGGTGTCCTCAATGAAGTTGCGTGTTACCAGCAGATCCTGGATGACAAAAAACTTGAAAAGGTGCAGAGCAGCATGCTGCAATATTTTACAAAGGTCACAGCACCTCCTCCAGGATCTGCTGGTGCACCAGCTGAAAGGCCATCCAGTCCTCCTGCAGCAAGCCAGGAGGAGGCCTTGGACATCCCACCAGCTGAAAGGCCATCCAGTCCTCCTGCAGCAAGCCAGGAGGAGGCCATGGACAGCCCACCCTCTCCCCAGTGAAAGACGCCCAACAACCCCCCCCCCCCTGCTCCCTCCCTCCAGGTACAGTACGTACTGTAATGAAATGTTATTTTTATTTTTTGGAGTTGTCATGTTACACACATTAATTTAATCTGTTACTGTCTCTGCTTATGTTCACAGCCTGCTATTCCTACTCCTCCCCCTCCTCTCCACCAACTCCACCGTCCCATCACTGACCTGCCCACCCTCACATTCCAGCACAGCAACGTCAGAAAGGTACAGCAAATACATGTTGATTTTTTGTTTGTTTGTTTGTTTTAACTTACATCTACACCTACTGTAATCATCACCTCTCTCTCGACAGCCTCCAAAGCGGCACGTCCCCCTGGTCCATCCACACATCTGCTACGCACCACACCACACATGTAAGGAGAAGTTGTTGTTGTCTGTGTTGTTGTTATCTGCAGGCGTTGACGTCTGTGTGTGTTTGCGTTTCAACAGCTCCACTTGCTGCTCTGCCTCATGGAACAGTGTCAGGTACCACGTACCGTGCTCCTGCTGCTCTGCCTCCAGCCTCCTGCACCTCCTCCAGCCTCCTCCCTGTCCTCCAGCTCCACACATGCACCACACATGTAAGGAGAAGTTGTTGTTGTCTGTGTTGTTGTTATCTGTAGGCGTTGATGTCTGTGTGTGTTTGTGTTTTAACAGCTCCACTTGCTGCTCCGCCTCATGGAACAGCATCAGGTACCACGTACCATGCTCCTGTTGCTCTGCCTCCAGCCTCCTGCACCTCCTCCAGCCTCCTGCCTGTCCTCCAGCCTCCTGCCTGTCCTCCACATATGCACCACACAGGTAAGGAGAAGTTGTTGTCTGTGTTGTTGTTATCTGCAGGCGTTGAAGTCTGTGTGTGTTTGTGTTTCAACAGCTCCACTTGCTGCTCCGCCTCATGGAACAGCATCAGGTACCACGTACCGTGCTCCTGCTGCTCTGCCTCACGCCTCCTGCACCTCCTCCAGCCTCCTGCCTGTCCTCCAGCCTCCTGCCTGTCCTCCACACATGCACCACACAGGTAAGGAGAAGTTGTTGTTGTCTGTGTTGTTGTTATCTGCAGGTGTTGACGTCTGTGTGTGGGTGTGTTTCAACAGATCATCCGCGTGTTGCTCCACCTCATGGATGAGCCTCTGGTGCTACGTGCTCCTGCTGCACCTCCTCCAGCCTCCTGCACCTACTCCAGCCTCCTGCCTGTCCTCCAGCCTCCTGCCTGTCCTCCAGCCTCCTGCCTACACCACACCACACACGTATGGAGAACTTGTTCTCTGTGCGTTTTTCATGTTTTCTTTGCAGGTGATTTTCTAGCTGTAACTGCACATTTTCATGTTTGTGTTCATTCTTACACAGATCACATCTTGCACGTTCTACATGAATGGACGTCTGCCTACCACACTGTCTTCCTGGACGTCTGTTCTTCCTGCCTCTGGTGTCCTGCATGTTGCCTCCATCCATCACCTTTGTGTTCTTCTGCCTAAATGACTGCTGCCAAAAACCAAAAAAACTTCATCTGATGCACAGACCTGCTCACATCAGGACAATTGCACATCAGGACCACACACCTGAACTGACACCTGCCTGAACTAACAGCTAGCCTAAAATGCTCCCAACATTCATTGTTGAGCAATGGCTAAGCAGTTCCATCAGATGCAGGTTTGATCATGAGAAAAACATCATCTGTCTACCTACACTTCAGTCAAAGTAAGGCAATTTTGTTTCATTTTTCTGCTGCTTCTAGCTTTTTCTGACTTCATGGACTTCTTTCTCATGCACATGGACATTCATCAACGCACTGGTTTCAAAAACATGATGGTTGCAACTTGTTTCTGATAGATGGATGGATGTGAGTCCCTGATTTGCTGCAGTTCTGATGTTAAAAGCTGCACTTTGAGAAGTGTTCATGTGTGATTGTTGACATCATTTGCTGATGTGAGTCCCTGATTTGCTGCTGTTCTGATGTTAAAAGCTGCACTTTGAGAAGTGTTCATGTGTGATTGTTGACATCATTTTGCTGATGTGAGTCCCTGATTTGCTGCTGTTCTGATGTTAAAAGCTGCACTTTGAGAAGTGTTCATGTGTGATTGTTTACATCATTTTGCTGATGTGAGTCCCTGCTGATTTCCTGCAGTTCTGATGTGAAGTTACAGTTACTGTGTGTGTGTGTTTATGGATGAATGTGTGGTGTGATGTGTTAGCTAAGTGTTTGTAAATAAAGTTCTGTGCATGTTTATGGCCCAGTATGTCAGTCTCATGCGGTTAAATGTGTGTGCGACGGTCCGTTAGCGGTATTTCCGCGACCTACGAACGGAATAAGGACCTACAAACGGGACGCTATTTTCACCCCATAGCTACGGCAGAATCGAGCTGCAAACGGTTCTTAGGTCCCAAACTCGTTCGTAGGTCGGGGGTTCCCTGTACATGGGTGCCATCTTACCGGAAGTTATGTGCAACATGAAGCCATCTGGTTCCCCCTTTGATGTGGATCCCCCTCAACTACTAAAGGAGGTTTTTCGTACTCTTGGTCCTTCTGTTCTCGCTATTGTGAAAAGCAGTTAAAAAAAAAAAAAAAAAAAAGCCCAAGATGGCCGCGCTCAGACCAGTAGCAGCTTCATGGGCTCCCAGAACATCCCCAGTTTTTAGTAGTTTTAATAGTGTTT
Organism: Garcialebias charrua; assembly: GCA_038048925.1. Lineage (NCBI taxonomy): Eukaryota > Metazoa > Chordata > Actinopteri > Cyprinodontiformes > Rivulidae > Garcialebias > Garcialebias charrua. The sequence continues at coordinate 49,476 of JBBPBX010009867.1, forward strand.
TTGTACCTGACTCTGCGCGTTTTTTGCGGGTGAATTATAGCCGAACTGAGCTGTTGAGAATTGGAGCGGATTTACCACAAGGCACAGCTGAAATCAGCAACGAACTCAAATCAGAACTCGGAAGATTGGATCTGCTTAGATCATCTTTCTGGAAGCAGATGCGCGGAGGAAAGAAGAGGAAGCGGTGCTCTCGAGGGAAAAAGCGTGGCTGTCGAGCAGGAATCATGACGAGACTACGAGCAGACGCTAAAACCGGTAAACCCCCGATGCCGGCTTTATTTCTGTCTAACGTGCGTTCGCTCGACAACAAGATGGACCTGCTTCGTCTGAGAGTAACAACGTCGGAGGAGATGAGGAGATGTTCGGTGCTTTGTCTCACGGAAACATGGATCAATGAAGACACTCCTGACTCTGTTTACGAGTTGGATAATAAACTATTTTTCAGAACGGACCGGTGCATCGAGACTACGGGGAAAACGCGAGGTGGAGGCGTCTGCATTTACGTTAACAAAGACTGGTGCACGAACTGTGCCGTTATCAGCAGGATCTGCTCAGCTGCTGTGGAGCTTTTAACAATAAGATGTAGGCCACATTACCTCCCCCGCGACTATTCAGCGATAATAATAAGCAATGTTTACATACCCCCCGATGCTAATGCTAAAGACGCCCAGGAAGAAATTCATGACTTACTCACCTCGCTGCAGTGTAAATATCCTGAGGGGTTTTTCATTGTTTCCGGGGACTTCAATCACGTGGATTTACGTGCCATCCTTCCAACCTTCAATCAGCACGTTTTCACAGAAACACGAGGAAATAAGACATTAGACCAGGTCTACACGAATGTGAAGGGGGCGTACTCGGCGAAGCCACGCCCACCGCTCGGGGCTTCTGACCATCGCTCCCTGCTATTGGTCCCTAGACAGCTCCCCCCACTCAGACGGGCGATGCCAGAACAAAGAGTGATCACATCGTGGCGCCAAGATAGTTCCCCCATGCTAAGAGACTGCTTTGAAAACACAAACTGGTCTGTCTTCAAAGAGGCAGCTACGAATGGAAATTCAGTTGACCTAGAACTTTATGCTTCCTCTGTCCTGGGTTACATCAGTACATGTGCTGAAAATGTATCCATAAGAAAGTGTGTTAAATTTTACCCCAATCAAAAACCCTGGCTAAATAAGGATGTCCGCACCCTGCTGGCAGCCAGGGACACTGCATTCAAGTCTAAAGATACTGAGGAGTTGAGAAAGTGCAGGAGAGAACTGGATGATGGCATAAAGAAGGCCAAAGCCGCGTATGCACAGAGGATCGAGGGACAGTTCACCTCACATGATCCACGGAGCATGTGGCAGGGCATCAAATGCTTAACAGACTACAAGGGCAAAAGCAAACAATGCCCCAGGGACCCATCCCTGCCTGATGCCCTCAATAAGTTTTATGCACGTTTTGATGATCCAAACAGACCAACTAGCACCAGACTCACCTCATCACCAGACGAGGAGCACCTCAAAGTGACCGCAGCAGAAGTGAGAGGCAGTCTCAGAAGGATCAACCCTCATAAAGCTACGGGTCCAGACAACATCCCAGGGAAAGTTCTGAAGGAATGTGCGGACCAGCTCTGTGAGGTGCTGGCTGACATCTTCACCACCTCACTTGCACTGGAGTCAGTTCCCACCTGCCTGAAGACCGCCACCATCATCCCAGTCCCAAAAAGCTCCACAGTGACTGGTCTGAATGACTACAGACCGGTGGCTCTCACCCCGATAGTCGCTAAATGTTTTGAGAAACTGGTCATGTCCCACATCAAGACAGCCGTCAACATCAACGAGGACCCTCATCAATATGCATACCGTGAGAACCGATCAACAGAGGACGCCATCTCCTCCGTGGTCCACACTGCTCTCACCCACCTGGATCAGAAGGACTCATACGTGCGTCTGCTCTTTGTGGACTTCACATCTGCCTTCAACACCATGATCCCCCAAACTCTGATAGACAAACTATCCACACTTGGACTAAGCCCCTCTATTTGTAACTGGGTCTTAGACTTCTTAACAGACAGACCACAGTCCGTGAAGATCCACAACTTCTCCTCCTCCACCATCACCCTCAGCACTGGCTCTCCTCAGGGATGTGTGCTGAGCCCTCTTCTGTTCACTCTGCTCACATATGATTGTACAGCCACACATCCAGGCTGTCATATTGTTAAGTTTGCAGATGATACAGCTGTGGTGGGATGCATCACAGATAATGATGAATCCAGCTACAGACAGGAGGTGGAACATCTGGAGAGCTGGTGCAAAGAGAACAACCTTCACATGAATGTGAAGAAGACGAAGGAGATGATTGTGGACTTCAGAAGGAACAAACACACCCACACCCCACTGTATATAGGTGGATCTGCGGTGGAGGTGGTCTCCAGCTACAAGTACCTGGGTGTACACTTGAATGATAACCTCAGCTGGAGCAACAACACCACCAGCCTGATCAAGAAAGGTCATCAGAGACTCTACTTCCTCAGACGGCTGAGACGAGCTGGTCTGAGCAGCCCAGTCCTCACCTCGTTCTACAGGTGTGCAGTGGAGAGCGTCCTGTGCTCCAGCATCAACGTGTGGCATGGAGGCTGCACAGCTGCAGAAAGAAAAGCTCTACAGAGAGTGGTGAAGGCTGCACAGAAGATGTGGGAGTCAGTCTCCCCACCATCACAGACATCTACACCTCCAGATGCAGAAAAAGAGCCACCTGCATCATGAAAGACCTCACTCACCCAGCACACTCACTCTTTGCACCACTCCCCTCGGGACGGAGGTTGAGGAGCATCAAATGTAGAACCACTAGACTGAGGAACAGCTTCTACCCTGAGGCTGTCAGACTCATGAATAAATAAATAATAAGAATAAACACTGCAAAATGTCACATCATACTGATACTGATCTGTTTCTTGTTGCTGCGTTCATCTGTGACCATCTGCTCATGTTCGTGCTGCTGTTTATAATGATGTTTTTCTACTACATTAGGGCTTAGTGTATTACTAGCTGATGTGATGTCTCTCTTAGTTAATCCTAGATGTTATTATTGTTTTTCTCTTGCATTTGTTGTTGGATGTAACTGGGACCCTGTGTACATAATCTCGTTTTCAACACATGTACTACATGCGGTGCAAATGACAATAAATTCTCTCTGACTCTGACTCTGACTCTCAGTTTATCCTCAGGTGTGGTGCCAAAAACCTTTAAACATGCTGCGGTCCAGCCTCTCCTGAAAAAACCTAACCTTGACCCCTCAGTGGTATCTAAATTCTGGCATGTCTCCAGACTCCCATTCACCTCTAAACTACTGGAAAAAATTGTTGAGTCTCAGTTAAATGTTTCTTGGAGGATCACACTATCCTAGAGTTATTCCAATCTGGCTTCAAGTCTGTCCATAGTACCAAAACTGCTCTATTGAAGGTGTTTAATGACATTTTCTTAGCCACAGACGCAAGTGATTCTCTGTTGCTTGTCATATTGGACCTTACATCCGCTTTTGACACCATTGACCACAAGATCCTCTTTTCTAGTCTCGAGCAGGGGGTGGGCATCACAGGATCAGCCATCAAATGGGTTGAGTCCTACCTCTTTGGCAGAACCTTTTGTGTCAATATCAAATATTTCAGTTCAGCATCTGCAGCACTTCAGTGGGGGGGGTACTGCAGGGGTTGTTACGACCGGTGAAGATCAAAACATTTTTGAAGGACGCAAGACACAAGAAAAAGGTTTAACAGAATTTTTATTAGCTAAAGTCCGGTCAAGGATGAAGTCATCTGCAGTAGCTCCCTCTGGTCAGGAACCACCACCGGCTTCCCCAGGCATCTGTTGCGAATTCAAAAGGTTGAAGGAAGCTCTGAAATGAATGTGCAAATTTTATGTAGGTTTATTGTACATATAAGAATAAACCTTACAGCAGACAACAGACCTGACTCCAACACAGTCCACACACACATCTTCAAAGGCAGGGCCACGGTTATAAAAACCCCGGATGTCGTCACCGCCTCCTTGGACCCTGGAACCTCCTTGGACTGCTTCAGGACCGCCCTGGAACCACCTACACTACCACGTGACCCTCCTTTCTGTCAACAATCTATCAGCTTCAATGTAAACATCAAATGTTATGTCTGTGTATGTGCAGGCGTGTAACTGTTCCCTAGTGAAAACAAAGCCCGAGAGAAAAACGTTCTGCCTAGTGTCACATTTCACATTATAAGGCAGAATTAAGTGAATACAAATAATGGAGCATAGTGGGTGTAATGTAATACTGATAGAAATATATTTCAATTCCCCTTTTGACATGACAAACATCATGTCAACAAAATCCTATATGTTCTATGTGAGAATGCAATTAAAAACTTGATACACATTGGAAATCTCTAACATTCCCTCCCACAGCAATATTACATTTAAGTTACCCACCCAGAATATAAAACCCTCATATAAAATAAGCATCAATACTAAATGGTAAGAAAAACTAAACAGAACAAACAAGAGAATAAAAAACAAAACAGACAAAAACAAAGAATAAAACAAATGTAACAAACAAATAGAAACAAGACAAAACAAACAAAAACAATGAACAAGAATAAAACAGACAAAAACAAACAAGACAAATGTAACAAACAAACAGAAACAAGACAAAACAAACAAAAACAATGAACAAGAACAAAACAGACAAAAACAAACAAGACAAAAATAGATGCAAAGACGAACAAATAAAAATAAAAACAAGAAAGAACTGAGCGGACTGTCCCTCCTATCAACATACACGCCTCTACAGGGTATATGCAGGAATAATGAAGTTAAATTCAATACCTTTAAAAGGCGTTCAATAAAAAACAACTGGACTTTAACTTGACTTTATAAATCCAATACTTTCTCAAAAACCCTTAAATTACCCAAAATTGAATTATCAACTCTTAACAAACTTCAAAACATTGCATATACTCTGCTCCATTTCAGGTATGTGTTAACCTTAGCAAAGAATATGAACTATGCTTTAGCCAAGTCAGGCCATCTCATCTTCATCATCATAGACACCTGTGAGGAGAAAAACCCTACACTACTCTGTTGACTAGTCTGATATCTGAGAAAAGCTCAACTGCTCTTATTCAGAGATGTCTGTGATAAGGGCTAAGACCACATTCAGAAAATTAAACACTTAATCTATGATTAATCTAATCAGAACAGAAAACACAAAAATCCTTCCATAACCTGTCAAACTCAAATATCTTATTCACATCCATTTCCTATATATATATATATATATATATATATATATATATTATTCTCTGTACCAGAATGTTCTACCACAAACATTTCCTATCAGTAAAATTCACCGCTAGGCTTACTCTGATACTTCTTAACAAGGTGCAGCTAAAATGTATCCTCTAAAACATTTCTAATTATCGTTCAAATCTAAGAATTAAAATTGATAAAACTAAATTATATCTATAGAAAAATAGTGAAAACCCTGTACACCTTTCTCAAAAATCTATCAACACACAACTATTGTACGCACATTCACCAAGCACAAACATATATATATAATCACATTAATCTGTCTGAAACATTCACATTCTGTCTGACTCATTCATCTCAACAACCTTCAATCCTTTCTGGACCTCCTGGATCAAACTCACAGTCATTCTTCACAGGCATAAGAATAACCATATGTATCCTTTCAACATACGGTGTAAACAACAATTGAGAGGTTTCAACAAATAATGAGAAAACCTTGGCATATATTAGTGATTAGTTGGTTAGTTTGTTAGTTAATGTGATTAGTTCTGCTCTGCTGCATGTTCCACCTGTTAACCTGTAAGATAAATAAAAAATGGTGCAGGGAAAATAGATTTTCCCTTCATTGGTTACACTGCAACATTAAGCATTCATTCAACATTAATTAATCTGCTGAAAAGGGGAGGAATGTAAACCCAGTTATGGTAAGGTTCCTCTGCTTGTCCATCACAGCTGTGGAAACGTGATTGTAAAGTGCATTTCCCCTTTTCAAATATAAATTATTCACAATTTTATCTTACACGTTCTGTCACAGGGCTGACAGATCATCAGCAGTCCAGATTTGACCTGTAATGAAAAATAAGAAAAAGTCAGCACTAAATCTATATAAATTACCCCAAACATTCAGAATCTTGTTGAGCAACTACTATCCAACAACCTGCTTTTAGGCACTTATTAAAATGATCTTTTATAACTTTATCAAATGTATAACTGTTTCCAGCTCTCATCACTGTATGAAGAGTTAAAACGTTGATCTAATTAGTTATTTGAAATGGCGTGTTTAACTATACAGTATGTTTGGTATCTCCCATCCCCTTTTTTGAAACAGGAGGTAAACAAAAAACATCCTGTTACAAAGAAAATAAGGGAAGCTCATAACACAAACATCATCTGTACTGCAGGTGGAAATACTACCAGAAAGAAAAAATAAAAACTCAAAACATCCGAACCCAACCAGTAGCATCAGACTTAATACTTCAACCATAAGACCCATCACCCCATTAGACACATGTCACACCACCACGACATCCTATGTCAACACCTCCTTCAACACAACCTCTACTCCATCTCCTCCGCTATCCACACCAAAGTAAGAGAGCTTTAATCCTGCTCCAACACCGTGAGCCTTGCTGCCCTTCCACTCGGTCTCCAGGACAAAGAAAACATTTACCTTCCTTCTCTGCATCATGCCAGCAAACTCTCCACCTATGCCTGTCACAACCACAAGCAGTCATAGTACTGTATACAAGACGGTAAAACTAGAAACCACAAACAATTGAAGCTGTCAGTCCAGTCCCAGAAAGACGTGTTCTCAACACCAAGGCTTGTCCAAAAAGGTGAGGAAAAAGAAAAGAAAAAGACAAACACACATCCAAAAAGGAACGCAACAGGTGCCCATACCGAACATGATGGAGAAAACAGAACCAAACTGTACTGCTCTAACGCGAGTACATGAAGGAAAAAACAAAAATGTGTATGGTAATCCAACAATCCATGAGAAGTGTGGCTGTGCAGGTCACGTGTCAGTGAGATCAGTTCCGTGTGTCACAATGAAAAGCGTGTACATGTGTGTGTGTGATATTTTACCATAGCAAAGAATACTGATCATGAAAAACTGTAGTTATCGAACCACCACCTGAAGATCACATGGTCAGCTGACACATCAGCCAGGCTGCAAAGTTTGGTAGTGACGTTTCCAGCTTGACTTTCACTTGTCATGAGTTCTCCAGCCCCCATAGGAGATGTCAAGAGTCCAGCAGTGGGTGCAGACCACAGTCCATAGACTTGAGTTGAAACTGGTGAAAATTCCATGTAACAGTTCAGGTATGAGTCATGACAGCTTGCGGCTTTAGCTGAACATGATGCATGTCGGCAGGTCAGTGCAGGTGTGGTGTCAGCTTGCAGCTCAGCTGAACACAACGCAATTCGACAGTTCAGTGCAGTCCAGTGCAGGTGCCAACAGGAGTTGTTAGCAAAACCTAGCTTCAATGACAGCATAACATGTGATCTGTCCAAAAATGGTGTTCAACACTAGAGAGTCATGATGCAACCACTCCATGCTATGGTTGAGGAAACCTAGGTATATGCAAACGAGTAATGTTGTAGGGTGAGGAATAAAATTGTAAATTGAGAGTTGCATATCTGTGTATAAGTGAAATTACTGTAGAAAGAATTAACTGCTAACCAAACGTCGTCATGGAACACCTGCAACGTTCACTGATTAGAAGTCAAGCTGAAATCCTCAGAAAACACCCAAAGAAAGTCACCCCCTGCAGTATGTCAGCTGTGTGGACTCCCTTCCAGACTCTGTCGAGCAGGTCAGAAGGCCAAGGCAGAACGCTCCTGCAGAACAAACAAGCGGCAGTCCTCCAAGAAAAAATAAAAATAAAAATAAAAATACACATATAAAAAAGAACAAGTAAAAATAAAAACAAACCACCAAAGTACTCCAAACCACCATTACACAGGCCCTGTTCATATGTCATTAAACATGACCTGCACCCCACCAGGCTGAAGTGATGAGAACTGGAAACGTAACAATTAATGGCGTGAAATTAACCCTGCATGTACTCCTTTAGGCAACATGTTCCTGGAACCTCACTCAGAAATGTGCCTTTAACACTGAGAGTGAAAAGCACATATCTGCAAAAAATACAGTACTGCATTGTGAGGACAACAGACTGCCACAGAGAGGTCAGCGTGTTTAAAACAAAGGTCACAGCAACAGAAAATAAAAATCTGACAAACTAACTAAGTCTTTTACTCTGGAGTGTCCTCCATAGTAGCACTAAAGTAACTTTTACAGTCCCAGCCTGAGCTGATTAAGTCGTAAAACTCCCTGTTATCAGCCGGAACCCTTGAGGCGGACCTCCCTAGCAGGTCCAAAACCAGAACCAGGAGAAAACTCAGTGAGATTTATATGGATGAAAGAGGCCTCTGTGCTGTGCAGGTTCACAGGCACGTAGGGGGGGGGTGAGGGAGGAGGGGAGGAGATGTCTCCTTGCCTTCGTGTCAGGCACCAACAGGAGAGTATTATCTTGTTAGAAGCCATAAATCTGAGTTCGAGCCAGCAGCTCCAAGCCGGTCTCTGGACCAGAACCTCCAGAGGCCAACTGCGGCAGGGGGGAGGGGGAGAGGAAGGAGGAGGGGAGCCCCATCTGCAGGAACTGCAACAAATCAGTGGGGGAGACCGGCCGTGTGACAGCTGCATGTGCGAAACTGCCCTGTGCATGCTCCTCAGAGAAGGTTTCTGGCTCCCTGACTTTAACACTCACAAATGCAATAAATGAGAATAAAAATGAAAACAAAAAATCTGTCCCTGTTGCCTTGTTTGCGTGTATACAGCACCTTCCGGAGTACAGGTCGCAAGCCTCGAAAAAAAAGAGAAAAGAAAACAAAAAATAATAAAAAGAAAAGAAAGTTATCTTAAAAAAATGGGTGCGACCTATACAGTGGAAAATACGGTAATCGACTTTAACTGGGAAGGGGAGGAAAAATGTGACTCTGACAGCGAACACAGTCTCGGCTGCGAACTTAAATCACACGCACGACGACTTGTGAACCCGGAGCGGCAATCCACTCTGAACGGCAAAACCGCGTGTCGGATGAAAGCCCTGTGACTCGACGGCGACAGATGCCCGGAGTTCACGATGGAGCCTCGACCCCATGGTTTCCCGGAGTCCAAAGGAAACGTGTCTCCCAGCCGACAGGCCGGAGCTCAGAAGGGGGATGTGGGGGAAGGGCAAACAAGGCACTCATAAATTATCCCTACGTGTGTGTGGGACTTATGTGCTCTTCACCTTACTTACATGTACAAAAACCGCAAAAAAAATGCACATTCAAATGAAATACCAACAGTAGTTCACGTTTTTTTTACTCTTAGCTGCTAACATTATAAACCACTGGCCACCTGGAGACAAACAGCCCTCAGTCAACAAATAATTTAGTGTGTCCAAACGCAAACGTTTTGTGTAATAGGAGTCCTGCTCACCTCTGTGAATCACCGGCTGTTGACTGCGCGCGTGCTCGTCTCTGTCGGCGGTGGGGGGGAAACCCTCCAAATCATCTCTCGTTTCAGACGAAACTGCAAACCTCTCCACGTCGGTGGTCACCAA
>JBBPBX010009868.1:0-20984 GCA_038048925.1 Garcialebias charrua
TTGCACCTCGTTCCCTTCCTTCAGGGAACATGAGTTATGGTGCAAAACTTTCAGTTCCCTTTCAGTCATGTCTTTCGGTGTAACATATGCTATGGGAACGTAATTCATTCATGCCCTTGAAATGCTCAGTAACATATACTATGGGAACGTAATTCATTCACGCCCTTGAAATGCTCAGTAAAATGCATGCTAGTGTGAACGTCTGCCCTTGATCAGCAGGCATCTCAAGGCTACTTTCTACTGTGTGTTAGAAAGGACAGCCTGAGTGACATCACACGCAGTAACATCCAAACTGTAATGCTTTGCAAAAGTGTTTATTGAGCTCCAGTTCGCCGTAGCACAAATGTCTGCAACTGGTACACCCTTGAACAGTGACCACGAAGTGGCCAAGCCCCGAGTAGAGTGAGCGTGCACTCCAGAGGGTACCTGTTGACCTTTGCTACTGTACGCCCTTTTTATGGCCTCAGTCACACAGTCTGAGAGGCGCTGCTTTGATAGGGCCTTTCCGGTAGCAGGTGCTGCAAAGCATACAAACAGTTGATTTGCTACGATCACAGAACAGTAATCTACTTCACATTCCACGAACCAAATTAAGGACCATGGGAGACCGGGCATTCTGTGTGGCTGCCCCCCGCCTATGGAACTCCCTCCCTGACTACCTGAGAGCTCCACAGTCACTGGTTGACTTCAAAAACGGCTTAAAGACTTTTCTTTTTAAGCAAGCCTATTCTGCCTCCACATGATTTTATCTTGATCTTGGTTGATATTATTATTGATTTTACTTGATTTTATCACTTGTTTTATTTTTTATTTTTTTATTTTTTAAGCAGGCCTATTCTGCCTCCACATGATTCTGTCTTTAATCTTAGTTGATATTATTATTGATTTTACTTGATTTTATCACTTGTTTTATTTGTTGTAGCACTTTGAGATTTTTATTAATGAAAAGTGCGGTATAAATTGAATTCATTATTATTATTATTATTTGTTTTTCTCCATTCGGTTGTTCTCTGCATGTAAGTGCTTAAAGTTCTCACGGGGCAGAGAGCCTTCAGCCTTTCCTGTTCCTGAGTTAGGACAGGAGCAGGTGGAAAAGAGGAGAGATCAAAGTCCAGACCTAGGGTTTAGAGTCAAGACCTTGGAGATATATGCGAGATTAGGCCTTAAGGTGACCTTTGACCCATCAGGGGTGAATCTGGTACACATTGGATGTACAGACAAGGCATGGAGGTCACCCACGCGTTTCGCCGAGCAAAGGGCCAGGAGTAGAGCGGTTTTATAAGATAATAAATATATCTTAATCTCGCTCAGTGGCTCAAATGGGGGATCACCGAGAGCCCCCAAGACCAGACTAAGATCCCAACTAGGGGTCTGGATCCTGCTGGGGGGTCTCATTCTTAGCACGTCCTTCATAAATCTTATTATGATTCGATACGCGCCAGGCGTCCTGTTTCCCCAGCCTTCGTGACAGGCTGAAATTGCTGATAGGAACACCTTAATAGGCTATATGCCACGGACTTCCGTTCTAACACTTCCGCATTCATGGACCAGATGGCGCACTTCCGGTTCACAGCCACAGGATGGCGTTCTTCACACAATCTCTGCAGGACTTGCCAACAGTCAATGATGTGTACAGAATTATTCAGACCTTGTCTAAAGCGCCCACAAGACAAAGGATTTAAGCTTTATGTGTCCAACTACATAAATAACTATGAAGGTAAGTCTGTATTTGTTTTCAGTTCACCAAACTGCATCATGTAGGCTAACACAGCTAACATAGTTAACCTTGCTAAATTGTTGAGTAAACGTGTTTTGTCTGTACATTTCTGATTTAACACAAATGTTAGTTTCAAACAAGGAGGCAGGAGAAGTCAGGGCTGAGTGTTTACAGTCCATGAGGAGCAGCCAGAAGCCCCACTGTTTGAGTCAAAGCCACCTGACAGTTCAGTTTCAAACAAGGAGGCAGGAGATTTAGAGCAGATTTAGAAACACAAATTATTTTAATTTAATTATTTTAATTCAAGTTTGTGTACAAAACTTGAGTTGAAGTTAAATATCAGACAATATAAACTCTTTATATTCAACACATGTCTGCTATATGGTTTTGTGAATCTCACGGTTTATAGCAGCTCTTAATAAGAGATGTTTTCTTTCACTGTACAGGACACCGTAGTGATGATGAGGAGGGAGCCAGCTGGTCCAGCCTGGATGTTTGTGAGCTGAGATCGGATACAAACACCAAATACAAACAAGTTGCTCCACTGATGACGAAGGACATGTGATCCATGTGGATGGTTGAACAGAAGAGCTGCTTCATCACTTACCTTTGTCTGACTGATTAATGTTTTTAAATCTCCATTAGCTGTCGAGGAAGCTGTGACTTAAAGTCAGAAGCTGAAATGCTATAAACTGTTTAAATCTTGTGCCTCATATGTTTTCTACAGTAATGTAACATCATCATCAAATTTGTTTATAATAAACTGGCTAAAATAAACTGAACTCTAAGCCTGTCTTAAATCAACATACACATTTTTTTGGGTGATAATAAGAAGACAAAGTCAGAATGTTTTGAACATTTTATTTTCTTACAAGCAGTAAGTAGTGTGACTGTAGTGTCAGGGTACAGTAGTCCTGAAGTCTGCAGGTAGATGTTTACGTATCTGCTCTTCAGGTATCAGGTCCTAATTGAGCCGAGTACTGTCAATAAAAAGTTGCTGTGATGATCAATAAATAACACTGAACAACTGGTAATAACTAATAATTCAATCTCAATGTCACTACTTGTGCAATAACCTGTCACACAACCTGTGTAATGTTGATTATGTGTAGTGTATATACATAACTATGTGCATGTTAGCTTGTACTGTATTACTAGCTTGAAATACTTACAGTAGTTCATTCAAATTCATCCTGCTGCATCATTACTGTATATCCAACCATGTTTACTGTCTCTCTTCAGGACTTTGTGAATATTATAATTACTTTTTCACTTTGCATGCTTTTAGTATAGTTTGTTATTTGATTTTTAGCAAGTCAAATCGGATCTTCTCATCCTGAGCACTTCATTGTACTGTGTTAACCTGTATATGACAAATAAACACAAGTTGAACTTGATGGGGAGTTCCTCTCATCTCATTCTTGATGAACACTGACCATGGATAGCAGAACAGCTCAGTCATGTACACATCAGGAGGTAAGATGATGCAAACCTGAAAAAACAAAAAAGTGTTCATATTTACCTTCATAACGTAAAAAACCAAACAGAGAACTCTTTATGAGAGTTATGCTTTAAAATAAATAATTACATCTCAGGAAATAAAAGTTTAATTGAAGTGAAACAGTTCTGGTTTCATATTAAAGGAAACAGCAGAGAATATTTCAGAGGTGTAACAGCCCTGAAGTTACTAGGAGTTTACAAACATATTTACAGATTAGAAAACTGTTAAAATCTGAATATTATTTTAAAAGTATGTAGTTACAAACTTTTATCAAATCACTCATTACTCCAACACCAAATCTACAAGTGCAGGGTGTGGAGTCGAGTCATAATCGTGTTTCTTACTGAGCTGCAGCTGCTGTGTTCTCCTCCTCGCTGTCCTCTCTGCTGCTTCTCCCAAACCCACAGTCATGGAAGGGAGAATTATTCCACTGGAACAATGCAGGTACAGCTCCTTTTTAACCACTGTTTGATGCTGGCTCTTGAATATTCTGAGGTTTAAAACGCCGGCTACTAACCCGAGTGTTAGCTTTAAAGGCTAACTCGGTTAGCCACGAACTCTGGCATTAAATGTTAAAAACTAAGCGCTCTATTGTCCCTGCTATTCACTGGACACAACGGCACACAACAAATCTCTCTTGTTGTACCAGTAGCTCGCAGATAATTTACCATTTGTGTCTTTTACATGGTCTGGTTCTAGAAGCTACCGCTAACAACAACTGTTGTCGACCAGAACCGGAAGTGCAGCCTAGGGCCCGCATTTTAACGGAAGTACGTCACCACTACCCGTGGCATATACCCTATTGTTGAGAAAGAACAACCTTTTTCCAGTAAGTCCTGAAGAAAAGTAAGGAGCTGAGCCAGGTCACATGAATAAGAAATAATATTTCTTTCCGGTGAACCAAGCTTCAAAAATACGTCATTTCTGTGCGTAAAGAGACTGTGTTGACCTAGCTCGGGCATTTTGAATGGTTTTTACCACATTTTTTGGCAGGCCTGATGCCATCAGCTTGTTCCTTTCTGCCACCAAGCTGAAATTTTCCACAGCTCCCAGCCTAAGTGGTGAGACTGCACCTTCTGGTGACGTGATATGTTCCTGAAGAGGAGCAATTGGTGGAACCAGTTCTTCTCCAAGGCCCTGGATTCTGTGATCCCCTGAGGATCAACCATGTCATGCCGGTTATCCACCGGACCCGTGTCGGGCGGCTGAAGCAGCCGGTTTACATTGAAAGTCTATGTGGAGACGCGGCGAGGCGCGGCGACCGTGAAGTGGCGCGTTCTGAGTTTTTGAAGCGGCGCGCCGGTACGCTGCAGTTTCTTTCCACGCACACGCGCGTCCAAAACAACCTACGCGTTGAGCAGCGTCGAGCCGCCAAAGTCTCAAAAGTTGATTTTTTACGGCTCGACGTTGCTCGACGCGTCCAGCAACCAATCGGGAGAGCCTCTGCTATGTGATGACGCAACGACAACGGGACTTTTTTTGGACTTTTTAAACTTACCTCATCGAGCCTCCATGAATTGGAACCAGACTCCGGTAAGAATCTTGGCATTTTAAACAGTTGCTGCTGTCCGCTCAGCGTACGATCACCCCAAACATAAAAAAAAAAAAAACGTTTTATTCTCAACAAAGACTGTCAGAGCAGCAGTTCGGCTGTAGAAAACCCACTCCAGTAGAAACGGGGGTCACGTGCTACTGATTTTATCTGCCAGCAGCATGAAAACACAACAACTGATGACCCTCTGCCTCCCCCTAGTCATCAGTGACAAGCGGCCAAAAGGGGACGGCAGGAGCGTTCTGACAATTTAGGTGGGTACCCGGCATCAGGGAGAGGGCCTTTTTGCAGAAGTGCTGCAATACTACTCTGATCGAGAGTGTTTGAGGGCAGAGGCAATCTGTTGTCATTATTAGACAAAATTGAAACAGAATGTCTGTTTTTTCTCTTCTTGTTGGGGGTCATGGGACTGAGGAGATGCAAGTTTTGTAAGCAAGCAGATCTCCCAACCCGTTTTCTGGTTGGATCTGGTTTACTGGTCTCTGGCCTTAACAGAGCGTTGGAGCCAGACAAAATGCCCGGGGTCTGTGTTTCACCCGGTGGGTGGATATCGTTTAAGAGCAGAACTGAACCAGCACAGTGAGAACGGTCACGAGCTGCCGGATCACTGCTTGAACATTGCGTGTCGCCTATCAATGATAAGGGGACAGCTGCAGCGTGAGAACGTGGAGATGGTCCTTTGTGCTTAGCAGACTTTAAATTGGTTGGTGACAGAGAGCTCAGTTCCCTTCGCTTAAAAGGAAGAGGAGTCTGATTCAGCCCTGGATTGTTTACACACACAGAAGTTTGATCACAATCGCTTTTGTGAACGTGTAAAGCTGGTGGTAGCCTGTGGGCTTCTGCCGTGGCCTCCCGACATTTACTGGGAGCCATTGAGTGGGTGTCCAGGAAGGTGGATTGTCAGATTCTGTCGGCGCGCATCCCTAGGACGCGGACATGTCACGTGTTTGCTTGGTTTGTGTATTGTCCGCCCCGTGGTTCACAACGGAGCGGGAGCACGTGACCCCCCCTCCCACCTGTCTCTGTGAGGAGTATGGGGCCTGCTTGCAGACGTCTCTGTGCCTGTCCACTACAGACAGAACAGAGGCACCCTGCTGGGGCTTATTGGTTAAGCTAACACCCCGTGAGCCGTGAGGGAGGGGGGGAGAGATGGCCCCCTCCCTTTATGTCGGCTGGCAGGCCAGAGGGACCCGTTCTGCTGAAGTTATTGTTTGTTGTTATTTATTTATTTTTTTTGTCAATAAAACAGAGGGGCTGTTTTTTGAGCTTTATTCGTGCTTACGTGTAACGACATATTTGACTTTATGTCACCCACAGCAGGAAAAACATGATTTGTGCATACAACAGAGTTACCAGCTTTTTGTACCGTGCTACAAATAAAGTCTGGACATGAAAGGATCATTCCCCGTACCAAGTGGGCGGGTGATTGTCTAAAATCAAGACGTGGACCTGGTTCATCAGGCACGCTTTTGTCTGGTGTCCCGGTTCACCGAGGAGGCCCTGTGTCTGACCGCCTGGCGGGGGACAAACCTGTTTTTGCTCCATGCGTGTTCGGTTCGAGGTGGGCCCGGCGGTTGACTCTGTCGGTGTTCGTCCTCGTACGTTGGTTGCTTTTGCGGTGAGGCACGTGTTGCTGAGTGGTGCCTAGGCTACGCAGGTCTGCCCCCAGCTGATTCCCTGGGGGGAGGGGGGGGAAAGGTTCTCCTGGGAATACCCACCCGGAGAGCTTCAGCCTGTTTGCGCCTCTGGTCCAGCTTGGTTTGAATTCGATCCAGAGCTTTCCCAAACAATCCCGCCGGTTCTATCGAGTGGTGGAGAAAAGGCACCTTTTGTCTCTCGGGGAGGTCAGTTAAGGTCATGTACAGATGGCATATCGCGATGACCACTTTATTCATGCCTCTGCCCTGAGCAACAGCAGCTGTTCCAAACATGCGGAGCACAAAGTCTGTTGCCCTGCGGGCTTCATCCAGCAAGTCAGCGGCAGCTTGTTTGTCCGTCGTTACCTGGATCTCCTGCAATTTTTCAGCCAGGTAAGCTTGCATCAACATGGACGCGTTCATCGTGCGCGCCAGGAGTCCCTGAGCTCTGTAGTATTTCTCGAGCGGAGAAGCTGAAGCTCGATAAGCTTTGCTGGGGAGAGTTGGTTTTGTCCCGGATGACTTGGGAAACAGGCGAGACGCCAGCGTGTCCTCAATTTGAGGCACATTGGCTATTCCCACTTCATCCATCCCGTCCACGTGGAGAAACTGTGAGAATGGAAACAGCATGGGAGCTCTGGGCTGAACCCAAGTGCGAGTCAGCTCTGTGAGGAAGTCCGGGAAGACGGGCATCCTTTGCCTCGTGGCGGCCTGTTGCTTTGAGTAAAAATAGTTTCCTGCCAACCTCGTGACCTGTTGACGGGGCGGAGGTTCTGGCCATGGGATCTGCAGCGTGTCTGTTGCTCTTTGACACAAGTCGAACAAAGCAGGGATGGAAAAGTCAGTCTCCGGGAGCACAGGTTGTGGGAGATGTGGGAGAGATCTTCTCCCTGTTCCTCGTATTCGACGTCTGCGTCCTCCGCGGAAAATTTGCCCGAGGCTGAAATCGAGATCTCGTTCTCGTTCATCATGCCTCGAGTGTCAAATTCGACTGTTAAGTCCACCATGGGAGCCAGCACATCAGGGCTGTCGCCCCATTCGACTTGTGTGCTGTCATCCAGAGCCATGTTCTCGAGCTCCGGCGTGGGAGTGAGGGGCTCGGTGGTGTCTGGGTCTGCTGGTGCTGCAGCGGCGCCCATGGCCTTGGCTACGAAGTCCGCCCGGTTCCTCCTCACTGCCTCCAGCATCTGGTTGCATTGTGGGCAAGAGTCAGGCACATCCAGCGCCATTTTTGCGTGTAACATCCCCAAGCAGATGGGACAGGCCTCGTGTGTGTCCGTCGCTGCGAGGGAGAAACCACATCCACTAGGACAGGCGCGCAAGGTTGGGCTTGCCGTCCTGCTGGGTTTCCTTGGAAGTCTTGTCTTTCGCTTTCCTTTCTCCGGAGGCATGTCCGAGATAAGGCGAGCAAGTCCTTCCAAAATCCTTTTCCATTTATTTTGAGACGGCTCCTCCGTCGTGTCGCTTTCGCTGGCTAGCCCGCTACGAGTTAGCAGGAGTAGCGGTTGTTCGTGCAGTTAGCGCCGTCGAGCAAAGCAGTCTGCGGAGAGAGGAGAAGAAAAAACTTTGGGGTTAAAAGAAAATGTGCCGGACTAGCTTTTGCTAGCCCAGCAGTACGCAGGAATAATTCTCCGTACGCTCTGTGTAGGGAGCAAGCTCACCTCTGGTTGAGCGATGAAGCAACAGAGAAGTCCCGCGAAGAGAGGTAGTTAAGTTTTAAACGAAGTAAAGGGCAAAAAGAGAAAGTTGGATAGCCGTCAGCGGCTTAAGTACCCAGAGGGCGGGGCCTCTGGCACAACACTGACACCCTTGCCGTAAAGGCGTGAATGTATTCCTTCAGGTAATCGCGCGGGGGAGCAATTCCCATAGCATATGTTGCACCGAGAGACATGACTGAAAGGGAACCTTTAATTTTCTCAAAAATTGACAATGAGTCTAATAATCTGGCACGTCTTATGTATTAATTCTGGTTGTGCTTAACAAACCTCAAACTGATTTTATGTGGTACAAATGAACAATGTTGAGATTTATTGTGAATGAGTTAAATAAAGTTTGACTTATCTGACTCTTTTGTTTCACTTAATGCGCCTTATAATCCGGTGCGCCTTATAGTTAAAAAAATATGGTAAGGTAAATTGATGGGGAAAATGAAAGTAGCGCTCTCCTAAGTCCTGTAAAAAAATAGTAATAATAATACCCTGATGCATGCTCATAATACAATGTGATAAATAATAATAATGATAATGTGATAAAGATGAGTACTTTGCTGTAGAATGTTATAATTTATGACTTTTTATGTCTAATAAACTACAAATATAACAAAGAAAATGTAAAAGTCCATTTTAGTATATTGAGATGGTAGAAGAACTTAGGTTCAAAGTGGAACTCGTACATGATGTATCTTTGTCAGATGCTGTGGTTGGTTGCTTCAGAATACTGACCCTGATTTCTTGTTGTCTTGCAACGAACAAAGTCTGGACATGATGTCTGCTCAGGCCACCATGGTCTGAGAAGTATGCTACGGCCTTCTGGAGGGGGCGGGACAGTCGTCACAAGCGTCTGGAGGTGGTGAAGCTTTCGAGGGCTCACCTCGACGTGACAGATGCAGATTTTACCAACTTCTTCTTCAAACATGATTACCGGTAGTTTCTATGGGCCACTGGTCAAATGTGTTTCCTTCTTTGACTTTCTTAAGGTGAGACTGCTGCGGTATGGATATCAATCACACTTGACTAAAATGTTGGATTCCATTGTAAATTATTTCTTACTCGAAGGCTTTATGTAAATGTTTGTGTGAATGTTGATTCAGCATGCCGATACATTCAGCTCATTCAGGAGAAGGCTGCTAAGACTGTTGTTTTTATCCTTTCTACACTTTTCAAAATATTTAAATATTTGTAAACATCCTCCTAGCCAAAAAAATAATAATAATTTAAAATTAAAAATACACTGAAGACTTTCTAATACTTTGAAATACAGTTTTTATACTTTTAGCTTTTATCAAGCTTTTCTTTGCCTTTGCTACAAGTGGCCTTTAGCTTTTAGTCTAGTCTTTTGCTCATTTTAGCTAGTGTTTTGCTACTTAGTGTTAGCTTTAACAATTCAGCTTCTTCAGCAATTTTCAGCAGCCATTCAGCATTCATCTAGTTTATGTAAAATCTGCATTTCCAGCTTTTGATTGCATTTCACAAAGAATGAAAAACATCTAACAGGCAGGAAATGTACTTCTTACTTATTTTAAATGTTTTATTTGTCCACATCCAGTTCAAGTATACCAAATCATCATTGATGGCACTGTGGCGTACCATTTGCCGTTTGTCTTACCTGTTGGCTGGAGACAGCATCGTCTTGAAGCAGGATTCTGGCTACTATACGAGCATTTTTTATCACGAGCTGCAACCATAGGGAGCGATACATCCCTGCAACAGCACACCTGGGAGACCTGCTGGAAAAGATCCAATGGGCTCGTGATCATGATGAAGAGGTGATGATGTGGCAGAAAATACTAGATACATGGTTACAACCAGTATCACACAAATGATAAAGTTTTGTAAAGTTTAAAGTCCAATTTTCTCTGTTTTGATTGTTCTAGGCAAAGAGGTCAGCACGCATGCAACCTTCTTGGAGATGGTATAATTTGTTACTATACGGATACAAGCTCTTTAAGGTATCAGTTCTTCACATGCAAAGTGTCTTTATAACCATTTGTGTTTAAAGAACAGTACTGAATAGAATAGTGTTCTTCTTACAGGAGTATTCAAAACACCAGATTACAGAGCCTAAGCTTTGGAAAGGCATGGAGCCCATGGAGCATCAGCAACCCATCAATTATCTTTTTTCCATGTTCCTGTCAAAGGACAGCAGAGACCGCAGTTTATTTATTTTTATTTATTTTGTCTGTCAAAAGACACCTGCAGTTATTTTGACATCAACGTGACAAATTACAGTGAATTTAATGTTTTAGGCAGTCTAATTGAATTTGCTTATTGTTAAGTCCATCATTTACACCTATTCTGAAACTTTGGTGACATCAGTTAAGTTTTATTGGGAATTTTTATTTAACTTTTTTATTTTATTTTACCCTTTGTAAATGTAATTTCTGTCTTTGCATGGTTAAAATAAACCTCTGTAATTGAATTATTAACTCAATCGAGAGTTCCAGAAAGTAATTATGTAGTTAAAAAAAAAAAAAAAAAAACTCAATTTGTAATTAGTATTTTTTTCCAAAGGCTACTCTGCAGTCTCTAGCCCCCTCTGCTGTACACAAGGTGTTACTGCAGAATAAAGCGAAAAATGATACGTACTGTATTACATTTTGTGTTTTACATTGGTTGTAGTTATTGCATTATCTTTAAAATTTACAATAACAATACTATTTGCTTTATTTTCCAAGTAAAATATGAACTTTGACCACGTCATATCTTCAGGATCACTATTTTTTTTAGTTCTGAAAATATGCTATGCCTATACAATCTATTTTTTAAATACATTTTTTTTAATGTTTTTGTTTTAGTTCTACATTTCCCAGTCTGCAGCCCATCAACCCAAATGTATGTTAAAAGCTCCGAGATGATTTAAAGAGAGATGCATTACTCAAAAATCTAACATTTAAGTCATCAATACCATTGTTACACAATTTGGCTTTTACAAAAATAAGAACCAAGAAGTTTATTTAAAATTGTTTATTAATGACCTGCTTAAAAAATAACTGAGCAAGACAAGAAAATTCACCCTGCCCCAAAGTAATAGTTGAGCTCTTTAGACTTAGTAAAGATTATGGGCGGTAGGCCTATTGTTGAGCTTTGAACAACCTCAATTTGGAGAAACGGTTTAACTTTGGCAAGAATGATAAATTAACGGATAATCTAAGTGTTGCAAAGACCAAAGTTGCTAATGTCTTAAAACAGCCCCACATGCAGCAGTTTCATCTGAATACTATTATTTAAATATTTTCACTTCTTTCAGGTTTATAGTATTATTTATACATAATGCTATAGATATTTACACATCCAAAATGCAGCAGCAGAAGCACTTCCAACAGGAATGTCATACTTCAGCTAAAATAAGCCTTAAAGGTTAACTGACATCATCTTACATATTTGCATGAAATGATAATATATATATATATATTTTATCATTCCACTATGTTCGTTTTTGCAAACAAAATTATAAATTAATGAAAATTCCTTCCAAACTGAGTCTAAAATTAAAAACCGCTTTTCTCTCTGAAAATTCCGACTACAAGCGAATGCAACATTTGTGACGTAGGAAGGAGAACGTCTTTAGAACGCCCTATATAAATATTCATGGCGAACAAGAAATAAAACAACAAAATAATAATAATAATAATAACAATCATTTTATTTAAAAGCGCCTTTCAGGACACCCAAGGACACTTAAAGACCGTGTAATGTGAATTTCAACATTTTCTTCAATAAACATTATAAATGTCGTAATTGTAATCTTGTAAATGAGTAAAAAGTCTCAAAATTGTAGCTCAATTAATTTTGGAGTTATAGATCAAACTGTGTATAAACACATTTCTCTTTCAGGATTTTTTAGGCGTGGTTTAAATGTGACCGCGTTTCGTCACGCGGTCACAAGCCCCACCCCCTGCAGCTCCAGCCGTTATAAATGCGTTCTTCGGTGGAGCCGTTCACTCGCTACCGACCGTCTCCCTCCAGTACTGGCGTGCTGCTGGAGCGACCACATGCCACCTGCACCTCCGCGCACCTCCGCCCCCCCCCCCCGCGCGCGCGCGCGCGTGTGTGTGGCGATCAGACCCCGCATGCATGTGACCGGGTCGCGCGCGCGCGTGTGTGTGTGTGGCGATCAGACCCCGCATGCGATGTGACCGGGTCGCGCGCGCGCGTGTGTGTGTGTGGCGATCAGACCCCGCATGCGATGTGACCGGTTCGGACCGCGAGTCCGCTCATCTTCTAAAATAGCGCTGATTATAACAGCGGAGTTATGTGTCCTCAACTTTAAAAACATAACCAGAGTTGTTAGTGCACTAAAAACAGCGTAACTCTTGGAAAAAGGAGCTGCTGGAAGCCAGAACTCAGATAAAAACAGAGCAGGTGATCTCTGCTTCCCCCGTATGCCTCCCCACACAGCTCAGCTCTGAAGGGGGCTGGACATGGCGCAGTACTGCGCTGAAATCACGCCCACGTGCGACACGCCCCCAGCGTTCTAGAGCAAGTCAAAATCATGTTTTTTCATGATTTTTGAGACTTAATTTTATAAGGAAATCAATGTTTTTAATCAGTCAGATTTATATGGGTGATTAATAACACATATTTATGCCGTGTGACAAAATAAAAACACAAATTTAATTTCACTTTACACGGTCTTTAACAAACCAAAACCGTGTAATACAGAGCAAACATTATCAGCGACAAATTGAAATATAAAATACATAAATGATATAAAATGGAAGATAATAAAAATACATTTAGTAAAGTTAGTGATAAGCTAGTCTAAAGAGATGTGTTTTCAGGGCTGTCTTGAACAGAGAAAGGGAGGTTGTGTTTCGAAGGTCAGGCGGTAGAGCGTTCCAGAGGTGAGGGGCAGAGCAGGAGAAGGCCCTGCTCCCCATGGTGGAGAGGTGGACAGAGGGTACATGGAGATGTAGCGAAGAGGAGGATCTGAGAGAGCGTGATGGGATGGAGATTTGGAGGAGGTCAGATAGATAAGGAGGGGCAAGGTTGTGGATAGCTTTGAACGTGAGAAGCAGAATTTTGAAGATGATGCGTGATTTAACCGGGAGCCAGTGGAGCTGCTGCAGGACAGGAGTGATGTGGTTATAGTAGGAGGTTTGAGTGATGACACGGGCAGCTGAGTTCTGGACCATCTGTAACTTGTGGAGAGATTTGTTGGGGAGGCCGTATAAGGGAGTTGCAGTAGTCAATACGGGAAGCCCAGGATGGATGTGGAGCGGGGTGTGAGAGATGGACGGAGACGGTTAATATTACGGAGGTGGAAATAGGCAGACAGAGTAATATTGTTGATGTGTGAAGTGAAGAAGAGGGTGGTGTTGAGGATGACACCGAGACTCTTGACCTGAGGTGAGGGGGATAGCAGAGAGTTGTTAAGGGGGACGAGAAGATGTTCTGATTTTGAAATAGAGTTTTTGGTACCAACAAGAATGATTTCTGTTTTGTTACTGTTTAGTTGAAGGAAATTGTTAGAAAACCAGTGATTTAGCTCATTGAAACAGTTGGTGAGGATGGAGGGTGGGTGGGTGGAGTTAGGTTTTAATGACAAGTAGAGCTGTGTGTCATCAGCATAGCAGTGGAAATGGACGCCGTATTTGCGGAAGATGTGACCTAGAGGAAGGAGGTAAATGATGAAGAGGAGGGGTCCGAGGACAGAGCCTTGGGGGACACCCGTGGAGACAGGGGAAGACTGGGAACAGAAGAATTTAAAGACCGTGTAAAGTGAATTTCAATATTTTCTTAAATAAACATTATAAATGTGATAATTGTAATCTTGTAAATGAGTAAAAAGTCTCAAAATTGTAGCTCAATTAATTTTGGAGTTATAGAGCAAACTGTGTATAAACATATTTCTATTTCAGGATTTTTTAGGCGTGTTTTAAACGTGACCGCGTTTCGTCACGCGGTCCTCATTAGTATAGCCCCCACCCCCTGCTGCTCCAGTCATATAAATTGTTCTTCGCATGGGTGGAGCCGTTCACTCGCGAATCGCAGATAGCATCAGATAGCAATAGCATAGATATTTTTGTTCATTGTTAGCTAGCTAATCAATTATGCCTCGTTCCTGCATCTTCCCTGGATGTTTTAATGGTCAGGGCACCTGCTACTGACCGTCTCCCTCCTCAGCCTCCGGACACCGCCGCCGCCTTTCCTGTTTCTTTTCTTTCTTTTTTTTATTGCTAAGCCTGTGCCCTACAAGTTCACAAGCTCCTTTTTTGCTAAGAAAATGCGACAGGTCCATTGCATACTTAGTTATCAACGTGATTACTCTTTATCTTAATCACCAACACAGCCCTCTTTATCTTAATCACCAACACAGCCCCCGCATGCGATGTGTCGGGTCGGACCGGTGCAGCCGCGCGAGTCCGCTCATCTTCTAAACACATAACAGCGGAGTTATGAATTATAGTTGCGTCCTCAACTTTAAAAATAAAACCAGAGTTGTTTGTGCACTAAAAACAGCGTAACTCTTGGAAAAAGGAGCAAACAGAGCAGGTTTACTGATGAACCTGTCTTCCTCCTCCACACACAGTTCAGCTCTGAGCGAGAGGGTCTCCTCCTCTGAGCTGCAGAACTGCGCTGAAACCACGCCCACGCGCTGACACGCCCCCACCGTTCCAGACCCTGGGAAAATCATGTTTTTTCCTTATATTTGAGACTTAATTTTATAAGGTAAACAATGTTTTTAATCAGTCAGATTTATATGGGTGATTAATAACACATATTTATGCCGTGTGACAAACTCAAAACACAAATTTAATTTTACTTTACACGGTCTTTAAGCTGAATGAATTGAGTGCGGTCAGAGAGATAGGAGGTGAACCAGTCTAACAGGGTACCTGAGATGCCAATGGAGGTTATTATTATTATTATCAATATAATTATATATAATATACAATAATATACAGTACATATAATATACAATATAATTATCAATCTAAGTTAAGATTTGAGCTATTTGTCTTTAGTTTTGGAAGCAGGAAGTTAGATGAGCAGAAACAGCAGGTTCTAATTTAGGTCTGCACCGTATGTATTTGACTCTTACCTGTTCAGGAAGCAGGGAGCTCAGTCCGAGGGGAGGCAGCTTTATTTATTCCATTTTTGATGAAGGTCTTACATCTTTTGGGAAAGTGAAAAGGCTCACTTGTTCACTGATGATATTAGAACACCCAAATGCGACACACCGAACCGGCATTTTTTAAGTTTTACCAAAAAAAAAGGCGATCTGGCTGAGAATGAATATGCGTTAATGGCAGACGAAGACTGAGGTCCTGCTTCTTATGTC
Organism: Garcialebias charrua; assembly: GCA_038048925.1. Taxonomy (NCBI): domain Eukaryota; kingdom Metazoa; phylum Chordata; class Actinopteri; order Cyprinodontiformes; family Rivulidae; genus Garcialebias; species Garcialebias charrua. The sequence continues at coordinate 15,411 of JBBPBX010009868.1, forward strand.
ACAAATGTTGCATTCGCTTGTAGTCGGAATTTTCAGAGAGAAAAGCTGTTTTTAATTTTAGACTCAGTTTGGAAGGAATTTTCATTATTTTATCATTTTATTTGCGCAAACGAACATAGTTGAATATCTTCTATCATTTCATGCAAATTTGTAAGATGATGTCAGTGGACCTTTAACAATGAGTTTGATTGCACTACTATAACAACAAGGAGATTGAAGCTGCTTTAGGACAGATTTTTTTATTTTATTTTGGACTTTTCCTCAATCTAATTTGAATTAAACCCGGGTTCATTCAGAGCACTACCATCAACAGGTAAGATATCAACTGTTCATAACCTGAAGAGCACAAAGTGACCAGTAATGACATCTCCTGAACGCTAGGTGGCTCTGTGACGTTTGCTCATGGATTTCAGAGAAGAAATGGAGAAGTTTGACGAGGTAAATATTTGGAGTTTATTTTGGTCCCATGTTCTCAATGCTGCACCATCATCTGTTCAGTGTGTTTGTAAAGATGTAAAGTTTGTCGAAAAAAATAGTGTGGCACTTAAAACTCTTTTCCTTCCAGGAAATTGTAAAGCTGCCGTTCGGGACAAAGTTTCTGGACGCTGCCCTGTGTTTCCCAGCCATTGGACATGATCCGGCTTTGTGTGGACTGGACTGCACAGTCCCGATCGACCTGCAGCTCCCTCTGTGGAACAGTTTGACCGCTGCTTCTGTATGCACGCGTGATGCACGGCTCCCCAGAGCGCAGCAGTAGTGCCAAACTGGAAAATTATTATTTCTGAAAACGGCTGATAAGCCATATCCTAGATCGGAAAACTATATCTGTTTCTAAATAAATGCTCTGCGTGTTACACTATTTATTATAACCTCCAGTAAGGCTGAATGAATCCGTTCCTGTTAAATTTATTTTTGGCACAACGTTGCGCGTCCTTTATTTCACTGCGTCATGTGGATGTAATACTTGTTAATCGTGTGTTTGGAGGGAATATTAATCATTTTCACATCTTGAACTGTTAATAATAATAATAATAATAATAATAATAATAATAATGAATTCAATTTATAACGCACTTTTCATTAATGGAAATCTCAAAGTGCTACAAGGTGCAACATATTTGAATGTCAATAAGACAAATAATAAAACAATTAAAATCAACAACAGTATCAACTCAGATCAAAAGTAGAATCATGAGGAGGAAGAGTATGCTCGGTTGAAAAGAAAGGTCTTCAAGCCGCTCTTAAAGTCAACCACAGACTGTGGGGCTTCAGTTTCTCTGAAACACCTGTAAGTGTCGCCAAAGGAACAAGAACCACAGAAACGTGCGTACGCCTGCTCGGGAGCTTGCGTGGATATGTACCTGGATCATATATGTACCTGGATGCGCATATATTCACGTTCAGTTCAGTTTTGATACATACGGGCTTTTGCGTGGAAAGTGACGTGCGCAATGTTTTTGTGCGCACGCACGGTTGATACATGAGGCCCCTGGACTTTATTTGTTGCAGAAAACGTTTCGACTTCTGTCCAGAAGTCTTTTTCAATTCTGAATGGAAGCTGTGAGAACGAGAAGTTTTATACAGGCTTACAAGTCACGCACCAACATATGAAATTGGAAACTGAGATAACACCACAAATTAACTAACATGCCCATTCTATTTAAATTGACAAAACGACACATCCCAGCTTAACCAAGGGGGGTTTGTAACACATACATGTAAATTGAAAGATCACACCTTAAACAGTAGGAGGTTCCCTTGAGGTCTCTGTTAGAAGACACAAAACTGTATGTAAATTGACAAACAACACCTCCCAAACAACAACAGGGGCTACTCAGAGAACTTTGTTAGTCTAATTTAAATTAGACTTCATATGTTGGTGCGTGACTTGTAAGCCTGTATAAAACTTCTCGTTCTCACAGCTTCCATTCAGAATTGAAAAAGACTTCTGGACAGAAGTCGAAACGTTTTCTGCAACAAATAAAGTCCAGTTGATCCTGTATTGAACGCCTTTTTTTGATGTTCATTTTTCTTTTTCTTTTATCGCCCCAGTTAAGCTAAAAATTGTGGTGCAAAATTATCATTCCCACTGCTTAAAATTATACCACCATTTACAATAGCTGCTGTAGAAATGTTCTTCTTTTGTGTTTATTTTTTAAACAGATCAGTCAGCCTTGGCCAAGACAGGCAGTCCCTTTCCTGGGTATGAGACGCGTCCTGGCTACAGGTTCACCAAAGACACCCTGGGGGTCCTCGAGCAAGTGTACCCAGGCTGAGTGCCCACATCCTGGCTACAGGTTCACCAAAGACACCCTGGGGGTCCAGTAGCAGCTGTACCCAGGCTGAGTGCCCACATCTTCTTTATCTTTTTGATTTTACAGGAAATCTGTATATAAATATTTAAAATTGATTTAAGTGCTTTAAAAGCAGAAATGGACAAGAATTCCTTTCAGTGTTGCCCAATGTTTGGGCCATTTTTTTTATTATTATTGTCTAAGACAATAAAGCAGTTTTCTAAATTTCTGGTCTCGGTTGGATTCTTCCTAGCTGACTGTGTTGTAAACATGTAATGTAGATTAAATTATTTTTCAGACATTTTTGTGATTGCTATGTTCATAGTGAAAATAGACAAGTCCAATTAGGGTGGCACTGTTATATGATGAGATCACATCAGCACCTCAATACTTGAAACAGTGATCAAAATGTATTTTTGTGTCAAACTGTTAAAATGCAGGACTTAATATGTTGAGAAATCTGACGTGGAAATGGCGTTGCTACCTCAACGTTGATTAGATTTGCAAAATCTAAACTAAAATCAATATTGAATAAACGTTGGCAAATTCACCTATGTTGAGAAATCTGACGTAGAAATGATGTTGCTACTTCAACGTTGATTTCAACGTTGAGAATCTGACGTAGAAATGATGTTGCTACTTCAACGTTGATTAGATTTGCAAAATCAACACAAAATTCAACGGTTATCCAACACGACCGTCTGATGTTGATTCAACGGTGACTAGACGTCAAAATGCCAGCTGGGTAGGTCAGTCATGAATCTCTGTGGACTATGATGCTTGCAGGTGACATTGTGATCTGTGGTGAGAACATGGAACAGGTAGAAGAGAACGGAGAGGTGGAGGAATGCACTTGAAAGAAGAGGAATAAAAGTCAGCCGTAGAAGAGGAATAAAAGTCAGCCATAGTAAGACAGAATGTGTGTGAATGCGAGTTAGGCAGGTGGAACAGTGAGGCTGCAATTAGGAGCCTAGGTCACAAAGGTGCAGGACTTTAAGCACTTAGGGTTCACAGTATAGGAAAATGGGGAACAGGGTAAAGAGGTGGAAAAAAGCGTCCAGGCAGGATGGAGTGGATGGAGAAAAGTTTCAGGAGTAATTTGTGACAGAATGTTCAAAAGTCAACGGAAAAGTTTACAAAAGTCAACGGAAAAGTTTACAAGACAGTGGTGAAACCAGCTATGTTGTATGGTCTGGAGACAGTGGCATTGACAAAAAGACAAGATTAATATCTGGAAGTAGTGGAAATGAAGATGTTGAAGTTCTCCTTAGGAGTGGCAAGGATGAATAAGCTTTGTAAAACAAATATCAGAGGTACAACACATGCTGAACAACTAGGAGATAAAGTTAGAGAGGCCATACTGAGATTGTTAGGACATGTCTAGAGGAGGGACAGTGGGTATATTGGTAGAAGGATGTTAGAAATACAGCTGCCAGGAAAAAGACACAGAGGAAGGCCAAATGGGAGATACTGTATAATATATGGATGCAGTTAGAGAGGACATGAAGGTAGTTGGAGTGAGGACAGAGGATGCAGAGGACCGAGTGAGATCAGCGGATTCGGATGTTGTCAGTCCATAGAATGGGCGTTATCAACTGTTATCACCCCCATTCGTATGGGCGAATAGTTCACAATCTACCTACTAGCATGTTGAACAACGTTATCAGCGTTATAATCGCAGTGAGTAGGCAGCGTGTTTCCGACAACCCGGAAGTGTAGCGTTTTTTTTTTTTTTTCAGCTTATGTAACCGTTTTCCTAAACTTTACCTTAAACCTGACACAGAGGAACAACCCTAAACCTAACCCCCTTACCATTGTGCCTAAACCTAACCAAGACCCTTACTCTAAACCTAACCACGTAGCTAAAGACAAGGCCTGCTGTCATCCATTGTAACGGTGATAACGTACCTTTCAACCTCCTAGAAGGTACAGGAGGGGCAATCTGACCACTACGAATGGGGATGATAATGTGAAATCTGACCGCTACGTATGGTTGATAACATCCAAAGCGGGTGGTGAGATGGAGGAGGATGACACTGTGGTGACCCCTGAAGAGGGAAAAGCCAAAACAAGAAGAAGAATATAGCTCACGTCAGTATTTTTTGTTGATTGATTTGTAGTGTTTTGTCAAAGACTTTCTAATCACCTCTCTTGAAAAATTGATTGTTTTTACATTGTTTAACTGGAAAAACCCCACAAAAAGTAAATGTTTCACTTGTGACCACTTAAACTTTAGCATGGTAACATAATCATGTTCATTTGAGCACAAAGTTTTTAACAGTGTCTCTTTACATATATATATTTTTTTCTCATAAATCATAAATACAGTTTGAGCAAATAGAAGTTTGTAACTACATTAAACTGTTGTGACTGGCAATATTTTATCATGAATATGTTCTTGAAACTGCTTTGGCCAGTAAACGGTGTTTTACACACAGTAACAGTATTTTGGCGATGCTTCAACAGAAAGGCAGAGCACACTAAAGCTGCCTTCTGGTGCTCCTCCTCAATGCTGTGTGGAGAGACGAGCACACACGAGCAGATGAGTCACGGAGGGCAGAAAGTGGAGGAAAGAGTAATGCAGGTTACATGCTTCATTAACCGTTATTCATCTTTAGACCCCTGACACTTGGCTGCCAGGTGAATTATCTGAGAATGACAAAAGAAGGAGGAGCTGGGTGCAAACAACACTGAAGGATTGTGGACAGGGACATTACTGAATATGAAGAAAGTTGTTTTGTTCAAGGGTATTTCATGTAAGTATGATGATGTATTTGTAAACAGTAAAATGTAGCTGTTGAAATGTATTTTTTAGAACAATTTACCTTTTACTTTAGCATATTTAACAAAGCACTTAAATTAAGCAAACACTGAAAGATGAGCTTTATTTAAATTTTTTGTTAAAAAAAAAGTAGAAATTAATTCACTGGAACCTTGGACATTAGTGTTTAACCTTAAATGAATAAATCAGGTCTGTGATTCTTTTGGCTTAAATACTTGGAACCTCTATTTTGAACCTCACTGGGGATTCTTGAACTAGAAGTTTTTCTGTTCCTATGGTTTATCTGTGAAGCTTATTTGTCTTTGCAGAGCTAGCTTAAGAATTATAAAATGTTAGCAGATAGAAGGAGAAATATAGATAAATTCCTGTTTCCCAAGTGTGATTAAAGGTCATGCATTAGTACAGCTCTTGAAGGCCTTTTTTGAAATATTGCTTGTTTATATGTCTTACTTCACTGATTTAACAATAATTAGATGGAAATTTAAGCATGCTGTGTCA
>JBBPBX010009868.1:34356-46592 GCA_038048925.1 Garcialebias charrua
AGGAACAACTTCTACCCTGAAGCTGTTAGACTCATAAATCCCTAATACCATACCATACCATTTTATTTTTAAAGCACTTAAAATACAACATAGTAGCCGACCGCAGTGCTGTACAAAAATAAAACCAAAAACAAACAGTAAAATCAATAAAACAACTACATGTATAAGAAAATAGAAATAAAAACATCACAAATAAAATAATACAACGTTAAGACATAGATGCTAGCTCACTCTAAGTTAAAAACCTAAGGGGAAAAAATTTGTTTTTAAACAAGTTTTTAAAAAAAACTTTCAAAGACATAATCATTCCTCTTTCTTATTTTGTTTAATGACATTTAACTCTGCATGTCATCCCTGAAATTCTGATGCACAGAATCACAAGTCCAAATGTGAACTGTGTCACAGAGTAAACACAATAAAAACATGTATTATCTGCAACTTTGTTCATTAAAATGATAAAACACTATTAATGTATTAGACCATTGCGTCAGGCAATACATTCAGCAAGTACTTTTACTTTAATACTTTAAGTATTTTTAAAAGCAAGTACTTATTTACTTTTACTTAAGTAAAAATATTAATATGGTACTTCCACTTTTAATAGAGTACATTTTTGTCTGTTTATTTGTACTTTTATTTAAGTACAGTGTTTGAGTACTTTCTCCACCACTGGAGGTGAGTTAACACTTCCTGCTCCACACCTGAATGACAGGTGAAGCTACTGAACTGGTGAGGGGGCGGGCTGAAGGAGAGAACTGGTTTTGTGTGTTTGGACTCTAAAAATACCTGGATGAACAGGTAAAGACACGTCCACAAAGTGCAGACAACCTCGCTCACCCTTCAGCAACACAAACTGAAACTAAAATACAGGGTATAAGATGGTTCTGGTTCTGGAATGTGTCATGTGAACGTCTCTAGTGAGAATAGTTTAAATTGTCTTCATGATTAAACTCTTGATAATTGTTGACATGAACAAAACTCATTAGATTCAAGTTGAAACAGACCAGATTTTAGAACCTGTCATTTCCTTCACAGCTGCTGCTGAGCAGCTCCACAGACACACCTGGGGCCTCATGTATCAACCGTGCGTGCGCACAAAAACATTGCGCACGTCACTTTCCACGCAAAACCCCGTATGTATCAAAACTGAAATGAACGTGAATATCTGCGCATCCACGTACATTTCCACGCCAGCTCCCCTGCTTGCGTACGCACGTTTCTGTGGTTCTTGTTCCTTTGGCGACACTTACAGGTGCTTCTGAGAAACTGAAGCCCCACAGTCTGTGGTTGACTTTAAGAGCGGCTTGAAGACCTTTCTTTTTAACCGAGCATACTCTTCCTCCTCATGATTCTACTTTTGATCATAGCTGATACTGTTGTTGATTTTAATTGTATTATTATTTGTTTTATTGACATTTTATTCTGTTGCACCTTGTAGCACTTCGAGACTTCCATTAATGAAATGTGCGTCATAAATTGAATTCATTATTATTATTATTATTATTAACCGTTCATGATGTGAAAATGATTTTTGTTCACACCAGACACACATGATTAGAAATTATTACATCCACATGGACGCAGATAAAGGACGCGCAAAGTTGTGCAAAAGAAATACATTTAACAGGAACGGAATCTATGATATGGCTTATCAGCCGTCTTCACACATAATCCTTTTTCAGTTTGGCACAGCTGGGGCGCAACACAAGCCCTGCACCATGCGTGCAGCGATCAAACCGTTCCACAGAGTTTCCAGAGGGAGCTGGGAGACCGATCGGGACTGTGCTGTGCAGTCCACACAAAGCCGATTCATGTCCAATGGAATGTCTCATCCATATATGTTTCCAAAGGCTGAGTTATGGTTGCGCTTTGAGCGCGCCGCGCGCACCCTCTCCGGTGTTACACGGCAGTGGAGGTGTTTCATTATCTGTGTTTATTGTAGATGTCTCCAAAATGACACGTGAAAGTACACCATTTATAACTTGTAGGGAGTAAAAGCTTCACAGACAGATTGCGCACAAGGCTGCAGCGCGCGCAACGTTTGGAGACTCCAACATCACGGCATGTCATGAGAACTCTCCACTGAGACGCACAGACTCGTTTCTTCATATCAGCTATTAAATAAACAAAGATCTATGTTCTAACAAACATCTAAGTTCCTCTGTGTTTACAGTAATTATGGTAATTAACTCGTGCGCAAAGTTAATATTGTCACTCAGAATGAATGAATGAGCCGGTGCGCACCTGACAGCAGGGTGCGCGCGCACACAAATACCGGCACACAATCACTCGTTCTTTGCGTGATAAACACATTTTATTACTATTCTTACTTAGGATGTTTGTCCTCACTCATATTATATTAAATTCATTATTTTCCTGAATCTAGAAATCATTTCTGATCGCGCAGGGATCAAACAAACATGTCCTTCACACATGCAGGAAGTAATTTGCATCTGTTTAACATATGTAAATGTAGGCGTGTCAGGGGAGGTGTCTGACGTGCGCTCAGTTCCACGTTCATTGTGATGTACAAAAGGAATGTGCGTGGATACCGGTGTACGCACAGCTTGATAAATCTGGATTTTTTTGTGCGTAGACACTTTTCTGGATTTGTCCGTACGTCACTTTTCAGTAAGAAATCCACGCAAGTCTTTGTACATGAGGCCCGGACTCCAGAACCAGAGGAACAGACATCCATCATCTTTTGTATTATACTGACTGCAGGGTTGTTATTCTGTATTTTTATTATTATTTTAGTGCTTCTTATCAGGAAGAAGAAGAGACAAACCCCTTTCCAATCTGCAGATGCTGAGTGTCTCAGAGAAGAAAAAAAAACATCTGGACTCTTAATGGAAGTCCTCTGAAGATCTCACCTCCATGATCAGCACAGATCTTGGATGTATTTATAAAGGTTTACAGTGTGTAATCCACCCATTGCTCAACGTACCTGGTGACATTGCTGTACATGCCTATAATTTAACACAGGGGTCACCAACCTTTTGGAAACTGAGAGCAACTTTGTGGGTACGGAGTCATACAAAGGGCACCAGTTTGATAAACTCTTCGGAAATAACAAAGCGTAAATTGAAAAAAATGGTATAATAAACATATTTTTAAGAACATATTTTTAAGATAGACATTTAAAAATATATATAAATACAAAAAAAAGAGTAACAACTGAATGAAATGAAATTTTAAATGCAGCTTAGTAGTGAGTTGTGCTATTTTTAGAACAGGTCCGCGGGCACCTCAAATTGTCCTTGGGGGCAACCGGGTGCCCGCGGGCACCATGTTGGTGACCCCTGAAACAGATCCCATACCCACAGAGCTAAAACATTTCCCACACAACTCCTCTCTGATTGAACTCTCTGATTGAACACTGACAGATTGACTGGAGGAGTATCCAATCAGAGAGGAGCTGTGCAGGAAAAGGTTCAGCCCTTAGGTGTCAGTCATCCAATCAGCAGGTGGATTACAGCGGGGTGGATACGTTCATCCAGGACATGCAGGGGCGGAGCTACTGGGGTGGCATGGGGTGGCAGTTGCCACCCCAACAGAGAGCCTTGCCACCCTGTTTGCCACCCCAGCTGGACATTACGAACACAAACCTTTTTTTCCGACAACATTGAATGCAGCACAATGTACCGGTAGTCATGTGGTCCACACTCCTTACCAGTTGGTGGCGGTAATGCACACCTACAGTTTTTTGCCAACCTCCATTAAACTCATCAAGAAGAAGAAGAAGCATTGTACAACTGAGTTCTGACTGAGTGGCGGCGGGAAGTGAGAAATGAAATGAAAAGAAGACTGAACACAGCAGTACGAGAGGAAACAGGTAAAAAAGTATTAAATATGTCCCTTTTTGAAAAGTAATTGCAGTAGTAGGCAGTGCAAGGGGGAGAGCGGTTGTCTCCTGTAAAGACGCCAAGTCAAAGTCGAGTACCGTCTGACTTTACTATTTCCAACGAGGCGGCTAGCTTAACCACAGTATTCAGAACCAGTCACGGCTGCAGTATTGCTCAGAGTAGGTCGGCAAAAATAGGCGAAAATTTTACGTCAATAGACATATGCCAACTTTTTGTTCTAACTCCAAATTGTTTTTGAAAAATTCATGCGGTGTTGCACTCTAAATCAGCCCTGTGTTTTTGTTTTGTTTTAGTACAATTCAGTCTGTCATCAATCCTTCAATGTTCTAAAAACTGCCACACAGTCTACCTGTGAAGACTTTCTGAGTTACTTTGTCAACAAAATTGACACTATCAGGCAGAACATTGTCAGCCCATCAAACACTGCCCACTCATGTGCGTCTGCAATAACCTATGCTGTTTTTGACCAGTTCGACCTGGTTTCCACTGATTTATTGTACCATTTCTATTTATTGTACCTGTTTATTCTAACTGATTTTTTATGTTTTCTATCCTGTTAATCACCTTGGTCAATGCAAGGCGTTGTAGGAAGGTGCTATACAAATAAAGTTTTTTTTTATTATTATATTATTATTATTATTATTATTATTATTATTATTAGACAATAAAAAAGATCCTAAATATATTGCAACATGCAGAGGAAGTCCGATGTTTGGTCATCTCGTGGTTTGTGTAAACTGATATCCATTAAATGTTTGAGAGGAAAACATTGCAAAATAACTTCAAATCTTACAGATATGAAGAGAAAAGGTAGCATCGCTTCTTCTTACCAAAGGCAAAAGACACAGAGACTAACCAGCTGAGTAAGGTTGAGGATAAAGTAGAGGGGGAGAATCAACAGAAATGTGACGGAGAGCAAAGCCCAGGTGACCAGGGAAAGGACCAGGGACGACCAGGAACAGGAAGGGGTCGGAGTAATCCCGCAGGAGGTTGATGGGTGCTTTTATTTTGAGCACACACCGTACGTGCTGAGACAAAACTCCTGACATCACATTGAAGGGTAGGCCATGTTTCTTAGTGAAAGAAGTCATACGATTGACGCCAGGATGGAAAGAAAGCTTAGAACAATGAACCCAATTCAGAACCTGGCTGATCACAGACTTGGGAATGAACAATCGATTAGGTGGACCATTACCAAGATCAGGTTCAGTCTGTTGAGCTTGCATGATGTCCCTCTCGATCTCAATAGACACAAACTGATTAAACACTAGTTCACAAGGGATAACACTGAAGTGTCTGTCTCACAGTACCAAAGGTGACTGAATGATTCAGCGAAGACTGGAACCTCCTCCAAGGCTTAAATAGCAGCTGGACTCATTAACCAGATTGGAGGCAGGTGGTTACCCAGGAACTCCGTCTCCAGCACTCAGCAACTGCAAGGTGAGTTCTCACAAACACAAACACAACAGAATTTAAACGTGTCACCCTATTTTTTTCCACCAATTAGTTATTTTTAAAGAATATTTTTCAAGTTTAAGCAGGATGCTATAACACATACATTTCTGTATCAAAATATTAAAACAGATGGAAGTAGTCTGACCTCCAGGGGGTCCGTCAGGATCACAAACATCCACAGGTCATCTCCAGAAGAAGGGATCCTCACTGAATTTCATCATCTCGAGTCTTTTTCTCAAAGTCTTTATTCTTGAACACAAATAGTCCCCACTGGTTCGAGTCCAGATGCGAAAAGAGCGATAGAACCATTTGACAGCATTTAAATAAACAATTCCTTGTGTCGTCAGCGCGTGCATGCGTGCGTGCCCACGGCGCCTGATGTTTTTTTATTTATATATTAATCTGAGTGAAGCAGAACCCAGTTACACCATCATGGAGGACATAAACCTGCATGGACCTGGATCTACAAGCTGTTAAAGAATAAAGACCTCATTTTAAATCACTCACAGGATTAAATCGTGTTAAGAATAAATATGAAAGGCAGATATTTAATTTGTTTATTATGAAGAAACATGACCTTGACAAAGAAAACAATTTACAGGTAGCCCTCGAGTTACGTCAGGGTTCCGGACCTAAGGTTGTGACTTAGGTCGATGTTGTCGTACCTCGCATACCAAAAACACGTGCCTGTCGTAGGTCCGTGTTTCTGACATAGGTCGCGGCTATACCGCTAACGGAGCTCCGCACACACATTTAATGGCATGAGACTGAACAAGCGGACATACTAGGCCATAAACATGCACAGAACTTTACATGTACAGTAAATGAATACAATAAATAAAAAATATACAGTACTGTACAGTACACTGTAATGTCTTACTTTGAGCTGGTCAAAGCCTGCCTTCGTCTTTTAGCATTAACTCTTGCACCAGTCCGAGCTCCCCCAGCTTCCTTACGCTCCACACGCACACACGTGGTCAAAACTGTTTAAAAGATGGACTGTTAGCTTCTTAACTTCATACATTTGGAGCCAGAAAAAAAAAACTTACTCAAAGCCGTTTCTCCGCAATGTTTCTCCATCCAAAACAAGCTGCTCGGCGTTATCTGCTGTTAGGCCCCGCCATCAGCAGCACTTGTTAGCATGTCAGTTCATTCAAAAAGGCTGTCGGCTTTGTATCTCCGCGTTAGCTCGGTGTCCCCCGACATCTTAAGGCCCCAATATACCTGTTTCTTTTGCCTCACGCCGCTCGGCGCCGTGGGAGCCCCGTGGGAGCGCCGCCGCAAAAGCCTTTGATCACGGGCGTGAACGCGCCACGGTCAAATTTTACTACGCCTACGCGCCGCGCGTTGATAAACTGCCTCAAGTGTCAGCAAATGACCAATCAGCGACCTCAATTTGTCCTGCTCCGCCCGGCGCAGCTGCGGAGAGCCGCGCCTGCACAGAACTATAATATGAACTGCCTGCGCCTGCACACCCCAGTCCAGCGGCGCTGGGCACAAAGAACAGGTATACTGGGGGCTTTAGGCTGCCAGGCGGACATTTGCGGCGAGCTCCCGGCCGCAGATGGCCCCTCCACGGCATGTCGGCTCGGTGTCTTCGCCTGTGTTAGCTGCTCTGTTAGCTGCTGTCGTTAGCATGTCGGGCGGCGTTGTGGGAGCGATCGCGGGGCGATCGCCAGCTGATCCTCCGGGCCTGAGACGTCCACCGAGTGTTTCCAGTTAATTTATCCGTATGGGGCAACCCTGATCGGACACACGGTCCTCCAGAGCCAGCTGACAGGAGCCTCTATTGCGGAGCTCCATTGACCGCACTTGGGAATTGTAAAATGGCGACCGGAAATGACCGGAAGTTGCGTAAATACGATAAAATTGTAATAAAAACATAATATTAATAATTATACTTTATTTATAAAGCCATTTAAAACAACCACAGCTGCAACAAAGTGCTGTACACATGAAATTAATAACATTTAAACACACAAAAAAAAAAAATTTTTTTTTTTTTAATTTCATATTTTTATTAAATATGATACAATCGTAAGTCTGAGTTGCCGTAGGTCGCAGGTGACGTAGGTCGAGGGTTTGATGTATATTGTTAATCTGTTTATAATTTATGGTAAATCTCTGATACATCCCCCAGATATTTACCTAAGCTGATTTCAGTTCAGTTTATTTTTATAGGTCAATTCACAATAGAAGTTTTATCAAAGCATTTAAAATGTCCAAATCATAAATCCAGATTAATCCTTACCAGATCCAGAATCTAATCCAATTACAGTCAAATAATTCACGTTTAACAAACCTAGCTCTTTCTGGACAAAATGTTTATACTCAGATGAAACACAGATTCATCCTTTAGGCCACAGTGATAAGAATCTTTTTGAAGAGTCTAAATGAGGCTTTCAAGTCTTCAAATGACATAAACAACTGTCAAGCACGGTGGTGGTAGCATCATGTTGTTCCTTTAATTTCATAAACAACAAACTAGATGGTTGAAATTTGGACATAACTGGGTGTTACAGCGACAATGACCCCAAGCACACATAGGAACTGGTTTCTGATTGGATGAAGCATCAGAACTGGTTTTTGATTGGATGAAGCATCAGAAAAGGTTTTTGATTGGATGAAGCATCAGAAATGGTTTTTGGTTGGATGAAGCATCAGAAGTGGTTTTTGAGTGGATGAAGCATCATAACTGGTTTTTGATTGGATGAATCATCAGAACTGGTTTTTGATTGGATGAAGGCTGATATTAAACTTTAGGAATGACCTTCTCTGCAGGCCCTGTACTAGTCTGTTTAGTAACCTGGGCAAACAGTATCCCCCAACAATAATTACAGCAGGCTAACATAAGTTTTCTGAGTAATGTGAAGTGATTTAAGGGCCGTCATATTGACATAACAAACATCTAGCAACCAAGACACAAACAAACATGTTTACATAAATGTCCAAGTTGTGAAATATTCAGAATAGGAGACAAATCAACACATCTTTGTCTATTTGACTAAATACTAAATGCCTTTAGTAATTATCGTAACCCAAAATTATTTTCCTATGTAGTAGTTTAGATTATGAAGAATTTTAATTTTCAAAATAGTAATTGAATTCAATTCAATACAAAAATATTTTATTAATCCCAGAGGTAAATTAAATGTTGTTGTAACTCATCATCCTGGTTTCATTAAAGGGTTATTCTAGATGCTGATGCTGTGCTGTGGCCAGGAAGTTTAAAAAAAAAAAAAATGAATGTCACATTTTTGTCATCTGTGTATGTTTCCCTAGCCTGGCCCTCACCTTCCTGCACAGCTCCGCTCAATTTTCATTTCCCTTCACTGCACATTGTCTGAAGCGAAGTGAAGGACAAGGGTGTGGTTTTAACAAGGCTAATGTTCCCCATACTTGACAGATGAAATTGGCCTCTGCATTTAACCCAACCACCACCAGGTGGTGAGTGAGCAGCCGTGGTCAGCGCCCGGGGAGCTGGGGAAAATAGATGTGCACTCATAGACACCCCAAGGTGTGCCGTGGCCGGGGTTCGAACCTGGGTCCTTCGGATCCCAAGTCTGATTCCCTAGCCACTACACCATCTTGGCCCCACGTTAATGAACAATGCTGCAGATAATACATGTTTTTATTGTGTTTACTCTGTGACACAGTTCACACTTGGACTTGTGATTCTGTGTGTCAGAATTTCAGGCATGACATGCAGAGTTAAATGGCATTAAGCAAAATAAGAATAATTATACCTTTGAAAGTTTTTATTTAACACAAAAGCAAATCCAATGTGTAATTTTAACTGCAGTAAACACATTGAAGTAAAAGTAGTCTGCTGAAAAAAAGGAGCATTAGACACACCTAACATAGGCTCTGATCAGTACAACTCCAGTTTGTCATCAACTTAAAATACTGTCTAGTCAACATTGTAAAGGGCCAATAGTGAACAATATTTAACTTCCTGACACCATTTTTGAAAACTTGGACCTAAGTATTGAGACATTTGGAGACATCTCTTGTCTCCTAACATGAACTGAAACATTTTAATATTGCAGCAAGAATTTCTTGTTCAAGTTCAGAATAAGTTGGTTTTCAAAGTTTTTTCAGTCCAGTCTGGCTCTTTAGGGAGAGAGAATCTGTCCTGCTGTACTGAACAGTCTTTCAATAGTCTTTCAATAGTCTTTCAATAAGGCCATGGGTGTTGTGTATCTTCTGGCTGAATCTCTGTGGTGGAATCCGTTGTGTGTGTGTTAGTGGTGCTGTGGGTCCGACGTATATATTAGAACATACACCATTTGTCCAGCTTTTCTTGAAGGCAGGTCTAATGTTACCTGTCCACTTTGAAGTGATTCAGTGAACCAACTCCCCTCTTGACATCAGTTACTTTCAAACTAACGACAAATCAAAAAACTGCAACGTAAATGTAACTTGTAACTCATTCAGAGGCGTTAAATGTAGTTGACTAAACGATGTGAATATGCCCCTGGGATTTTCTGTGGGTGCAAAGGACTGATGCGGGGTGATGAGGTGAAAAAGGTGAGGGTACGAACATATTCATACGTCATAAGAAAAAATATGTTGTTTAAAGATGAAGATCAACTTTAAAGGAAGGGTACAAACCAATGTCCATCCATCCATTATCTTTACCCACTTCTTCTTTTTTGGTCGCGGGGGTCACTGGTGCATATCCAGACCAGCAGTCACTGTGTGAGAGGCAGGTGGACAGGTCTCCAGTCCATCACAGGGACGCATAGAGACAAACGAGACAAACAAACAGTCACTCTCTCACACACCTAGGGACAATTTAGAGTTATCAGTTAGCCTAACATGCATGTTTTTGGTCTGTGGGAGGAAACCGGAGTACCCGAAGAAAACCAACGCATGCACGGAGAGAACGTGCAAACTCCACCCAGAAAATCAAAGTTCATGCTCAACAATCAAGGTAAGAAAATCCAACAGAGTTCAGTCAGGTCATCTGGACGGTTTCTTTTTTGTTGTTGTTGAGACGTTTCGTCCTTCATCCAGAAGGACTTCATTAGTCTGGGGAGCAACTGAGTCCCACAAGCAGCACACTCACATTTAGTGGGCCAACCAGTTTGATGGTGATAAGACGGTTTCTGGGGCCTGCCCTCTCCCCCGTCAACTCCTCTGAGGCAGCCATAGCCAAGTGGAGATTGAGATCTCTTCGTTCCTTCAAAACTAATGTTTTCTTTTAAATCTGCTTAAGCATGCTTGTTCTATTTTTGTCTTCTGATGCTACTTTTAGCTTAGCATTCAGCTCGTTTTAGCTATGGGAATGGTGGCGCAGAGGTTAAGAAGGTGAGCTTGTGATCGGAAGATCGCCGGTTCAAGCCCCGGTACCGACAACATCAAAAATGTGGGTGGGATAAGTGAAGCAGTCACACCTGTCTCCACCCTCATCTGCCCCACTCTGGGCCCTTGAGCAAGGCCCTTAACCCACACCATCTGCTCCCCCGGGAACCCTAGATATCAGCTCTCTGCTCCACACAGAGGGCTGTGGTAGCTCGGTGGTCTGTGGTTGTGTCAGGAAGGGCATCCGGCATAAAAACAATTGCCATGTCTTCGTGCGACTAGTTTGCTGTGGTGACCCCTGACGAAGGGATAAGCCGAAAGAAGGAAAAAAAAATTCTGCTCGTATTAGCTTTTAGCTAGACTTTGGCTCATAGCTAATGGTTGGTACTTCTAGCTAGCATTTCACTTCTTTCAGTTTTAGCTAGAGTTCAACTTCTTTTAGCTTGAATAAATTAGCTTCAGCTTCTTCAGCAAATTCCAGCAGTCATTCAGCACTCCATTCAGGGCCGCGTTAGCTCAGTGGTCACTGTGGTCGCTTAATCCTGAGGACATTCAGCTTAAAACAATTGCCAAATCTTTCATTCAAGTTTGCTTACCTTGAAACTTTTGCTGAAGGGAGCAGCTGGAAAAAAAAATTCAACCCTCGGTTCAACCCAATTTTCACAGAAAATGCTACTTCTTTCTCTGTTCAAAGTTTTCCCCCATATAACCTTACTTGAAAAGATTTGATCAATTGTTTTAAATGTCATTCATTTTCCGATCTCACAAAGCAGCTCATCTTGTCAGTGTTTTGTTTTGTGTTTTTTTTTTTTTTCCGACAGCCTCAACCCTCTCCCATCCTTCATCTGCCTAGTGTATTTTGCACTGCTGTGCTCTCCCTGGGGACCATGCACTAATTAAACCTAAGAGGTCTTTCTGGTTAGCGGGCTTGGATGACTGTTTGAAAAAAGAAACATGGACTGTGTACATGCGTGCATGCATGCGTGTGTGTGCGCGTGTGTGTGTGTGTATGTCACAAAGGCCGGGCTGATTTCATGACTCCACTGGGTACAGCAGGGATAATAAATTACAAGTGAGCAGCAGCTGGGGGTCTGTGATGCCAGTGTCAGTGTGTGTGGTTGGGTTGTGGGGGCCTAAATCTGTTTACACAGTCTAATTAAGGGGACTCCGTCATCCTTTTGGGGGTTAAAAGCAAGTCCTCTTAACATTAATTGTTAATTCATTTAAGGTGGAGACATGTTTCAAGGCTACAGAAGGTTAGAGTGAGGGTTCTAATAATGGTTATTTCCTCCAGGAAATGACTAAGTCAATGCAATAGCCTACGAAAAGATGGAAATATACATATCTGTGTAGCCCACTCACTAGACTGAGCCAATATGCTTCATTGGGCTCACATACACTCTCCTGAGTAGCAAAACTGGAAAGTTTGCTTGATTTTTGTTTGTTTGTCAGTGAAGTAATTTTTGACAAAAATGACAACAAAAAGTTTGTGTTTACTTGATATTTTATCGTTGAAATGGACACTTTAGATCTTTTGAAGTTGGGTTGTCTTGTTCTTTGAAAATATTATAAATAATTATCTTATCTGTTTAAGATTGCTCTTTAAAA
>JBBPBX010009868.1:48404-59135 GCA_038048925.1 Garcialebias charrua
TTCAAACAGGAGTTGGTGTTTAGGACAAGTTTGAGATGGAACAAATCTGACTGGATGATGTCAAAAGTTGATTGCAAATGCTGGAAAACCTTGGAAACTGTTTTAGCTCAACAATACAACTGTATCATCAGCATAGAAATGTAAGGATGCATCAGTGATTATCTGACCTACATTAACTATATTATGAAGAGGGTGGGTCCTAAGACTGAGCCTTGTGGAACACCATTGTTAACAGTTAAATAACTGGAAGAAGTAATTTGTACCATTATGAATAACTTGAATGCTTAGAATAACTTGTTAAACCCAAAGGAAGCAGAACAATAGCAGTAGCAAAACACTAAAAGTAGCAAAACACCAGCTAAAAGCAGATAAAAGGCAGCTAAAATCTACAAGTAGCAACTGTTTTTATATGTATATAAAAATACATTAGGTAAAAGCTCAAACTAGCATTAGAAGAGAAAAATATAGCAAGTATGATGAAGCTGATTTTAGAGACCAATTGCACTGAAGGAAATGAAGACATCTTAATGTCTATCTATGGGAAAGCAAAGTGAGTATAATTACTGTACTTTGAAAATTATAAGATTCAAAAGCCAAAAGTCACAGCACTCATCTGCTTAACTAGCTGAAATGTAGCTAATGTATGAATGGCAGCAAATACAAACACACCAAGGTCATGTTTGACTGGAGAGAAGAGAAGTGGTGGTTTTTGATAAGAGCAACATGGCTCAACGTCCAGTGCAGTGTACTGTATCTTTCTGAAAATATAAAGTTGCTTATTTCTGTGTGTGGAGGTTGTGGTTGTGGCAAATGCTTGAGGTTGGGTGGGGTGAGCAGAAGGAAGGGCTCATCCAGGGTGCTGGCCATAGAAGAGCCTCCACAGCTCATTCCAATAAGCAACCAGGACCCAAGATCTCTGCTGTCTTTAAACAACTTGGATCTTCAAAAATTCATCGCATTTTATGTGCACACTGTTTTATAAATGTTCACACTGATGTTGCACTGAGGAATAGCTTCTACCCTGAGGCTGTTAGACTCATGAATAAATAAATAATCAGAATAATCACTGAAAAATATCACATCATGTTGATGCTGATCTGTTTCTTGTTGCTGTGCTCATTCGTGACCATCTGCTCATACAGTCTCAAGTGTGTGCTGCTGTTTGTAATGATGCTTTTCTATTACATTAGAGCTTAGTGTATTTTTTAGTTGATGTTTTTCTTAGTTCATATCTGTGTTTCTCTTACTTTTTATTGTTGAATGTAACTGGGACCCTGTGTACATAATCTCGTTTCATCACATGTACCACATGCGGTGCAAATGACAATAAAGATTCTCTGACTCTGATCTCATTACATGGTTATACAGTTCTCTGGTTATTTGCAAATGGAAATTGCAGCAGTAGCTGCTAGCTGTACCACTTTGTGGCAGCATGAGTCATTGCTGCATAAAGATATACAGATTGATATACCGTAATCATGTGCTGATAAATAGACAGTAGTGTGAAGGTTTATAAAGAAGCATCCATCCATCCATCCAATATCTTTACCCACTTGAAATCTTTGAGACTGTACTTGTAAAACAGCATTAATCCACTTTAGCCTTTACCTTGCTTGAACTAGCCATTACCTTGTCGATAGAATAAACTGGTTCGCCAAACTGAGGCTGTTTTAAAGAGCAATCTTAAACAGATAAGATAATTATTTATAATATTTTCAAAGAACAAGACAACCCAACTTCAAAAGATCTAAAGTGTCCATTTCAACGATAAAATATCAAGTAAACACAAACTTTTTGTTGTCATTTTTGTCAAAAATTACTTCACTGACAAACAAACAAAAATCAAGCAAACTTTCCAGTTTTGCTACTCAGGAGAGTGTATGTGAGCCCAATGAAGCATATTGGCTCAGTCTAGTGAGTGGGCTACACAGATATGTATATTTCCATCTTTTCGTAGGCTATTGCATTGACTTAGTCATTTCCTGGAGGAAATAACCATTATTAGAACCCTCACTCTAACCTTCTGTAGCCTTGAAACATGTCTCCACCTTAAATGAATTAACAATTAATGTTAAGAGGACTTGCTTTTAACCCCCAAAAGGATGACGGAGTCCCCTTAATTAGACTGTGTAAACAGATTTAGGCCCCCACAACCCAACCACACACACTGACACTGGCATCACAGACCCCCAGCTGCTGCTCACTTGTAATTTATTATCCCTGCTGTACCCAGTGGAGTCATGAAATCAGCCCGGCCTTTGTGACATACACACACACACACGCGCACACACACGCATGCATGCACGCATGTACACAGTCCATGTTTCTTTTTTCAAACAGTCATCCAAGCCCGCTAACCAGAAAGACCTCTTAGGTTTAATTAGTGCATGGTCCCCAGGGAGAGCACAGCAGTGCAAAATACACTAGGCAGATGAAGGAAGGGAGAGGGTCTAGGCTGTCGGAAAAAAAAAAAAAACACAAAACAAAACACTGACAAGATGAGCTGCTTTGTGAGATCGGAAAATGAATGACATTTAAAACAATTGATCAAATCTTTTCAAGTAAGGTTATATGGGGGAAAACTTTGAACAGAGAAAGAAGTAGCATTTTCTGTGAAAATTGGGTTGAACCGAGGGTTGAATTTTTTTTTCCAGCTGCTCCCTTCAGCAAAAGTTTCAAGGTAAGCAAACTTGAATGAAAGATTTGGCAATTGTTTTAAGCTGAATGTCCTCAGGATTAAGCGACCACAGTGACCACTGAGCTAACGCGGCCCTGAATGGAGTGCTGAATGACTGCTGGAATTTGCTGAAGAAGCTGAAGCTAATTTATTCAAGCTAAAAGAAGTTGAACTCTAGCTAAAACTGAAAGAAGTGAAATGCTAGCTAGAAGTACCAACCATTAGCTATGAGCCAAAGTCTAGCTAAAAGCTAATACGAGCAGAATTTTTTTTTCCTTCTTTCGGCTTATCCCTTCGTCAGGGGTCACCACAGCAAACTAGTCGCACGAAGACATGGCAATTGTTTTTATGCCGGATGCCCTTCCTGACACAACCACAGACCACCGAGCTACCACAGCCCTCTGTGTGGAGCAGAGAGCTGATATCTAGGGTTCCCGGGGGAGCAGATGGTGTGGGTTAAGGGCCTTGCTCAAGGGCCCAGAGTGGGGCAGATGAGGGTGGAGACAGGTGTGACTGCTTCACTTATCCCACCCACATTTTTGATGTTGTCGGTACCGGGGCTTGAACCGGCGATCTTTCGATCACAAGCTCACCTTCTTAACCTCTGCGCCACCATTCCCACTGGCTAAAACGAGCAGAATGCTATGCTAAAAGTAGCATTAGAAGACAAAAATAGAACAAGCATGCTTAAGCAGATTTAAAAGAAAACATTAGTTTTGAAGGAACTGAAGAGATCTAATCTCCACTTGGCTATGGCTGCCTCAGAGGAGTTGACGGGGGAGAGGGCAGGCCCCAGAAACCGTCTTATCACCATCAAACTGGTTGGCCCACTAAATGTGAGTGTGCTGCTTGTGGGACTCAGTTGCTCCCCAGACTAATGAAGTCCTTCTGGATGAAGGACGAAACGTCTCAACAACAACAAAAAAGAAACCGTCCAGATGACCTGACTGAACTCTGTTGGATTTTCTTACCTTGATTGTTGAGCATGAACTTTGATTTTCTGGGTGGAGTTTGCACGTTCTCTCCGTGCATGCGTTGGTTTTCTTCGGGTACTCCGGTTTCCTCCCACAGACCAAAAACATGCATGTTAGGCTAACTGATAACTCTAAATTGTCCCTAGGTGTGTGAGAGAGTGACTGTTTGTTTGTCTCGTTTGTCTCTATGCGTCCCTGTGATGGACTGGAGACCTGTCCACCTGCCTCTCACACAGTGACTGCTGGTCTGGATATGCACCAGTGACCCCCGCGACCAAAAAAGAAGAAGTGGGTAAAGATAATGGATGGATGGACATTGGTTTGTACCCTTCCTTTAAAGTTGATCTTCATCTTTAAACAACATATTTTTTCTTATGACGTATGAATATGTTCGTACCCTCACCTTTTTCACCTCATCACCCCGCATCAGTCCTTTGCACCCACAGAAAATCCCAGGGGCATATTCACATCGTTTAGTCAACTACATTTAACGCCTCTGAATTTTTGATGGGACACAAACACGTTTTCAACATCGACACATGGGTCTGTGTTACGTTGTTCAAACTGCACTCAACATAAAAACACCTATAGTTCACACAAATGAAATTGCTGCCAGTTTTCCAAATGCCATTTTTCTTTTAAACTGACTCCTCCCTACCAGTCAAGGATTAGGCCTCTCGTCCACATGAGATTTCAGGACAGAAACCATCGACAGTCTGAGCTCACCACGTGCCCATCTGTCTTACCCACAACTGCACACTTGCGCTCATAAACACACTTGCGCTCTCTGGGAGGAATTGCACCATAATTATGCCCAAGGTAGAAATGATTAATTTTTTAATGGATCTAATGTTTTATTCATAATACCGATCCACTCTTGGCTATGACAGAGCACAGAAAAAAAAAGAAGAAAAAAAAAACTGTCAGATATTGGGCACATGGCAAAACTGGCTGTTAGCAATTTCTAGAATCATTAATCTCACATCTCAAAGGTAAACTTTAGGCCAAATATGTAAAGATGGAGATAAAGATCTCATGATTTTATCATAAATATGCCTGCTCTGCTTTGTGGTTTGTTCTTTTATGGGTTAGTTCAGCTGATCATGAATATTTTAACCAATAAAAACAATGTTTGTAGCAGAGTACAAGTAGTCCCCGACTTACGAGCGAGTTCCGTACCTACGGGCCGCTCGTATGTCAAAAATTCGTAAGTATGATCACATAATTTTTTATTATTTTTTATAAATGAATACATGTACAGTACTGTACAGTCACCAAGCATTTAGCCTATCCTAACACAGTTTTTAAAGATGAAGGAGTGAGTTGAATTGTCTCCCTTTCACATAAAGGGAGCTAGCTCCCTTTATGGGAATGGAGCCTGCAGGGAGGAGGGAGACAATTCAACTCACTCCTTCATCTTTAAAAACTGTGTTAGGATAGGCTAAGTGCTTGGTGACTGTACAGTACTGTACATTTATCTATTTATTAAAAATATACAGTATATACAGTATTTTTATTTTTTTATTGTTTTTTATTTATAAATAGATAAATGTACAGTACTGTACAGTCACCAAGCACTTAGCCTATCCTAACACAGTTATGCCGGGTTCCCACCAAACGCGTCAAAACGCTCTTGCCGCACCCTTTTGGCCGCTTGTCACCAGAATCTGTTCACACTGAAGACGCGTCTGATGACGCAGTGGGAGGAGCGTCTGGCTCCTTTTCCGGTCGGGTTTGTTTTGTTTTTTTGTACACCGGGCAGATGAAATCAGCTGTACGTGAGCCTCGTTACTACTTGAGTGGGTTTTCTACGAGCCGAACTGCAGCTCCGAAAGTCTTTGTTGAGATTAAAATGTTTTTTATGTTTGGGGTGATCGTACGCTCGAGCGGACAGCGGCAACTGTAAAAATGCCAAGTTTCTTACCGGAGGCTGGTTTCTTCATGGAGGCTCGTTGGGGTAAGTTTAAAAAGTCCAAAAAAAGTCCCGTCGTCGTTGCGTCATCACATAGCAGAGTCTCTCCCGATTGGTTGCTGCGACGCGTCGAGCGTCGAAAGTTCAAATATTTGAACTTTGGCTGCTCGACGCGTCGGCTGCTTCGGACGCGTCGCGTGCGCAGAAAAGAACTGTTGCGCGCTGCCGCGCCACTTGAAACGCTCAAAACGCACCACTTCACGATTTGCCGCGCCTCGCCGCGTCTCTACATAGACTTTCAATGTAAACCGGCTGCTTCTGCTGCCCGAAACGCGTTTGGTGGGTACCCAGCATTAAGGAGTCAGTTGAATTGTCTCCCTCCTCCCCAGCAGGCTCCATTCACATAAAGCAGGGGTGTCAAAGTCAAATACACCAAGGGCCAAAAAACAAATTTGCTACAAGCCAAGGTTCAATGGTTCATATTGAAATGATTTCACATAGCCTGTTGAACCAAGACCTAACAGACTGTCTATTATTTAAGGATTAAATGAATAAAACAATATTTTCTTATGGATCTGTCAGTAATTTCAAGTGAAAACATTTTTCAACAGGCAAACAGCAAAAAATTCATTTTTTTTCTTAATATCAAGATAAATGCATAAATAAAAGTACATGCATTATAAACTGAAAATGCATTATTGTGCAGCTCTATGATCCTACTGATCACCGCTTTCAAATAGGAAAATAAGAAAATAAATCAAATCAGTTGTATTCTTTCTCATGGCTCTGTCCCCGAGTCCATTCAACTGAAAAATAAATATAAATAAATAAAATACAATAAAATAAAATACAAAAATCTATGGCACACAGCCAAAACAATACTTCCTTCAAAGAAAAATCACGTCTTGTAGAAACAAATGTAAAAATTTAACTGAATTAAAAACTGAAAATTTGTTACAGCTCTGTGATGCTCACTTATCTGAGGCTGAGACTGATACTTGGAGGTGTCTCATCTTTTGTACAAGTTCATCAATGTTCAGGGTTAGGCTCTGAGCTGAGGAAATCCTCAGGATTGACTGAAGGTGACTATCAGTAAGACGACTCCTGTGTGATGTTTTATTTAGCTTCATCAAAGAGAACAGTTGTTCACACAGGTATGTGCTGCCAAACATAGAGAGCGTCCGAGCAGCTTGGATGCACAACTGGGGCATTGTGACGGAGATGAAACGTGCAAACTCAGCAGCACCCACTCTTTCATATTTGTCCACCTTACGTTTAGCCATTTTTGAGGAGGGGTGTGGCTGAAAGTTGATCTCTGCTCTGACTGCTGATGAATAATGAAGCCACTTGTGCAAGCTGCAGTGACTTCACGAGCTACCTGCCTAAATAAAGGTTGAATAATTAGGCATACAGCTGTCTTGTGATTTTTAATTAATATACTGTACTTTTTTATGATTGTTTACTGTTGGCTGCAAGTATCAAGCTGTGAAATCCTTCATTTTCTACAGCTGATAGCTGTTGGTCATTAATTATGATGAAGTTTAGCAACTTCACGGTGAACATTTGAGCTCCAAGCTTCAGCTGTGTTTTTATTATTCAATCTGGGGAGCTCTGATTTCAGTCAGTCGCTGTCAGCTTGTCCCTCCTACGAGATTATCAGGTCGGAGTAGACGCAGCTGGCCGCGGTTGAACAAGAAAAAAACACAGCTGAAGACATGGAGCTCGAATGAGAAGTTGCTAAAGTTTAGCAACTTCTTGAGTGACAGGCTGAATGATCTGAGACGGGGACGCGGCTGGCTCGTACTGCTCGGTTCAGCGAGAGTGTCGTCCCGCTGAACTAACTTGAGCGCGGTTTAATGTGGTGCCATGGCTCTGCAGACATTGCACGTTGCTGTCTTGCGGTGTTTAGCGTAAAATATTTCCACACAGCGGACATGTTACGATGAAAAGTTGGCTAGCTGTTAGCTAAAATGCTACTCACCGAGTCTGAACGTTGTAGCTGGCTGCAAACTATGGAATGGATATCCTGAATTCGAGTCGGGTCTTATTACTCTGGGTTCATGAGACACGACTCCGTTCAGAAAATCCATTCCATAGTTTGAAGCCAACGTGCCTCATGGATCGGAAAATAAGTACACTACAGCAAACCCCCTACTTACGTACGAGTTTGGGACATAAGAACTGTTCGCAGCTCGATTCTGCCGTAGCTAGGGGGTGAAAATAGCGTCCCGTTCGTAGGTCCTTATTCCGTTCGTAGCTCGCGGAAATACCGCTAACGGAGCGCCGCGCACACATTTAAGCATGTACAGTAGTGTACTGTAATGTTAAACATTGCTATTCACATTTACAGAATAAATAAAAATATAATTTCTTACTTTGAGATGGTCAAAGCCGACATCTTAGGTTGCCATGCGTTGTTGTTGTCGGGCCGAGCAGCGCGGCGGCCGGCGAGCGAACCACGGCAGCTGCTCGAGGCCTGTGTTAGCTTCTGCTAGCCAGGCCATGAGCTGGTGTTGGAGCGGCGGTGCGGCGATCGGCGATCAATCTGCAGCTTCTTTTTCATTCATTCAACCTTTATTTAGTCAGGTAAATCTTTTGAACCTCATGGGCTCATTTACGAAAGCGACCTGCTAAAACTAAAGAACAATGAACAGCAGTGGTAGAATTTCCTTAAACAATAAACAATAAACAAACAAACAATAAACAATAGAAAACAAAAGAGAGAAAAAAAACAAAAGAAAGTTTTTTTTTTTTTTTTAACAAAGTATCAAAAAACTAGCAAAACATTATAAGGTAGACGTATAAAATCAAAGACAGGAACAAATCTGCATTGGTTTTTGCCAGGATTCCAACAGATTCTGAAAACCATTTAGAGAAGTCAAGGTCGAGAGCTTCAGATCTTTTTGTAAGATATTCCATGAAGCAGGAGCGGAGTAGGAGAAGGCCCTTTTTCCAAGTTCAGTCCTCACTGACGGAACACTGCAGGTAATCATGTCCTGAGAGCGCACACTGTAGCTGCACTCACGCAAAGACATGTAGGAGGAGATGTATGAGGGCAGCAGACCAAGAAGTGATTTAAAGATGAAAATGTACCAGTGGAAGAGTCTGCGTGAGGTTAATGATGTCCAGTTAACCAGTGAATACAGGGTGCAGTGGTGGGTACGATAATCACAACCAGTTATGAATCTTAGTGCACCATGATAGACAACATCCAACATCCGCAGGGTGCTTGTAGGAGCATTCATGTAGAGAATGTCACCGTAATCAATGGAGGGAAGGAAAGTCACAGACACAAGGCGTTTCCTGACATTCAGTGATAGACATGATCTGTTTCTGAAAAAGAAACCCAGTTTAACTTTCAGTTTCTTCACTAGGTTTTCCACGTGGAGTTTAAAAGAGAGATGTGAATCAATCAGGATACCCAGATATTTATAGGAATCAACAAACTCAATAGGGACACCATTTGAAGAAAAAATCAGAGGAGGATCTGCTGGAACCGCCTTCCTATTTGAAAAAAACATCCCTTTTGTTTTATCAGCATTTAGGACAAGTTTGAGACGGAACAAATCTGACTGGATGATGTCAAAAGCAGATTGCAGTAACAGGAAAGCCTTAGCAACTGTTTTAGCTCGGCAGTAAACAACTGTATCATCAGCATAGAAATGTAAGGATGCATCAGGGATGCAGTGACCTACATTAGCTATGTAGATTGTAAAGAGAGTGGGTCCTAAAACTGAGCCTTGTGGTACACCATTTTTAACTGTTAAATAGCTGGAAGAAGTACCGTTATGTTGAACACATTGCCTCCGATTGGAAAGATAGTTAGAAAACCAACCGATGGTGTGATCAGAGAAACCGATTTCTGAGAGCTTATGACACAGGATGTTATGATCCACAGTGTCAAAAGCTTTAGACAGGTCTAAGAAAAGTGCAGCACAATAATCCTTAGCATCCAATGCTTCAACAACATCATTCAGAACCTTCAGAGAAGCAGTTGTTGTGCTGTGTTTTTTCCTGAAACCAGATTGATGAAGAGGTAAGATGTTAAATGAGTCCAGATAATTTTTGATCTGAGAGTTTATCAGTTTTTCTAGTACCTTGGCTAAGATGCAGAGTTTAGAGATCGGTCGATAATTGTTCAGTGAGGTGGGGTCACCTCCCTTCAGCAAAGGAAGAACAAAGGCTGTTTTCCAAGCATCCGGAATGGTGTTTTGGCTTATGGACAGATTAAAGATGTGGGTCACAGGGACTGTGATGATATGAGCAGCCAGCCTTAAGAAATAAGGTGGAAGTTCATCTGGACCTGCAGATTTTTTTGGATCAAGATCATTTAACAGTTTATTTACCTCACTGACTGAGAACGGAGAAAAAGAGAAGGTGTGATTAACAGATGGTTGACTTGTAGAAGGGATTTGATTTGTAGAAGTTTGATTATTAGATAAAGTGGCTGATTTTCCGTTTGTAACTGTGTCAAATAATGAACTAGAAGCAACAAAATGTTTATTGAAACAGTTCAGGATCTCGTGCTTATTTGACACAGGAACAGAGTCAACAAGAAATTGTGATGGGAGGTCAGATGATTGGGGGGTGCCTGAGAGAGATTTAATGGTTTTCCAGAATTTTTTTGGATCATTTAGATTTTTGGAGGTCTGAGATAAGAAGTAGTTACGTTTTGCGGCTTTGATGGCAGTTGTGCATTTATTCCTTAGCTGCCGAAATTTCAACCAATCAGTGTCTGAGTGTGATTTTCTTGCTGCGGCCCAAAGATGATCTCTCCAGTGTAGGAGATCAGCTAGTTCAGGAGTAAACCAGGGGCTGTCACGGCCCTTTATCCTGAACTGCCGGAAAGGTGCGTGTTTGTTTACAAAGAGAATGAAACTATTATGAAAATAGTTCCAAGCGGTGTTCACGTCATTGATTTGTAGGATATGTTGCCAATCAAAGTGGGATAGATCCCAAAGGAATGACTGTTCACTGAAACGTTTCAAATCCCTTTTTTGAATTATTCTGGGCTTAGCAGGTGGAAGTTTAGTAGATCTAAGAGCTGCTATTACGGAATGATCACTCAAAACGTTGGCAAATACACCTATACCAGGAAATTTGTGAGGTGCATTTGTGAAAAACAGATCTAAGATAGAAGATTTTTCGGGACATTTTATGTTTGGTCT